>AGDA01052544.1:0-10319 GCA_000281935.1 Mengenilla moldrzyki | reverse complement strand
GAGTAATAACTAATTGTATACTGTAAAGTGGTCCACCAAGTTTACTTCGTTAATTTTCTCTACTTATTTTCGCACTGAACATGATATGTAAAAAATACATCATGGCAATTGCTTTGATATTGTTACACATAAAATATGAACAAATATTTATTAGAAACAAATTTTACCAACGTTCATTACGAAAATGCATTATTCAATAAGACAACATTGCGTGACGTCATTTACTAAAAGCGCTTTGTAATGTGCGGTATATCATAATGCATATTAGTAAAATGTAAGTGCATTGTAATTTGTGTTTTACCCTTTCTCTATTCTTGTTTGTTTTCAAAAACAATTGATTTTTCGTATCTTAAGTTTGTTACTTCCAGTTGACTGAAAATGAATAACCTTTCTAACGTTCGTTTAATTCCTTTTTCAAAATCCGAATATATAAAACCGCGTTCATTACTCTATGAACAGGTCAGTAAATTTTTATTTTATAAAACATTTTAAATACCACCATGTGAAATACGATACTTAACGAAATCGAGTACAAATTTTAAATTTTTTTCGTTTTGTGAGCTTAATTTTATCACAGACAGTGTTGCCAGGGCAATGTCGAAAAATTTACACAAGCACCAAAATTATCTTATTTTTATGTAAATTACTTTACGCTAAAAATTGAATACCCTACGATATTTTATGTAAATAAAATAGTGAATTGCACAATAGCAGACAAAATCTTTCAATTTCAAGATTTTTAATTCTTAGTTAAAAAAGACCAATAACATGCGTTTGACTTTAAATCGTATGCGCTGACTTTAATTTTATATAATTATTGAGGTCGCGAACTTCATTCTGTTCGAGTGTTTTCATATTAATCATTATTCAAAGAATACTTAGGAAACATTGATTTACAACGCAGCGAATTGTTTCAATTATTGTAATAATTATAGAATACTATTTTTTTTTTAAAAAATTTCATTTATTTAGCTATTACAAAGTATTTTTATTTTTTAATTAAATATTCATTTAACTCGTCAACTAAATAAGAGTTTCTCAACAGGGACCGCATGGCCCCCCAGTGGACCACAACCTATTTTAAGGAGGCCACAGAAAAAAAATTAAAATCTGTTGGTTATGAAAATTTTTTACAAGGCCTCAAATTATTTTAAATATTTTATACTTTATGCCTACTTTTAGCATTCATGGAACTGCAGCATTTTTTTCGTATTTATATTGTTGCCAAATCAAGAAATAAGCTTTTCATAGAACTCATTCTATTTTAACCTTCTCAAAATATCGAGTATTGTTCTGTGTCAAATCGTTTGAATTAATAATTTATATAATGTAATTAGTTTATAAATAAACTAAATATTGTGCTGATCACATGAGGATACATTTCATGACAGGTACTTATATTTGCAAATATTGATTCTACTTCGATATTTAAATGTAGCAACGTCAAATAAATTTCTGTTAATTTTCTAACTTTTTCGAACGATTTTACACCACTGTAATTTTTATTATTTTTTTTTTTCTTAAAGAGAAAAACCCTACATTTTTGACAAAAAAAATATCACAAAATGTGAAATTAATCTTTTTTTTTGAAATTATCTTTTCCTGAAATTACTCTACTCTTTCTTAAATCATCTTACTTTTCTAAAATTAGCCTTCTACCCTACGCAACTTAAAATTACTCTAAAATAAGCTGATTGCCGTGTATCTGGCAACACTGATCACAGATTACCCAGATCGGTAACGGCATTTTTAAATTACATACGATATACATAAAGCGTTTTTAGCGCATTAAATTATGCCAATATAATTTACAATTTTGCTTATTTTTTGCGTACAACGTTATACAAATATGTTAACGTGAGCATAATTTTTATATATTATGTGCGCAAAGATACAAAATTGTAATTTATGTTAACAATTTAGTGCGCTAAAAAACGCCTATAGGTTTTAGTTATCTCTAAACGACGCTTTTAGACAGCATTGACATATAATTTATTTTCAGCCAACCAACACCAAATAAGCACGAATTTAAATTTATGTTGACAACAATGCCTGTTGGTCTATAAAGAGAGACCGCCGCTTTTATTCGTATAAATCAGGGGTGGCCAACACGTCGATCACAAAAGCTTTGAAAGTAGCCCGCTAAGCGCAAATTAAACAATTTGCTTTAATTTAAATTTTATGTTTGAAAATGTAAGTATATTTGAAAATATAATAACATTTTTAAGTATGATCTTGAAGTAGATCTAAATGATGGGGATGGAGATTTTTGAACCAATCAAAACATCTTTTTTAAACTAACAACGGTTTATTGCATGCTTATAGTCGCCCGCGGACTACTTTTTGCTAAATAAGTCACCCCTAAGGATTAAAAGTTTGGCCACCCCTGGTATAAGTACTAACTCAACATGTTGGGAGATATTTAAAATAACCGTTGCCGATTTGAGTTTGTTCACATCTACACATTGTAATGTAAAGTTTACAATTTAAATGATGCCATTTGTAATTGTAACTTTTACAGTGAAAAACATTACATTCTAATTCAAGACAGTCTTTTGCTTTAAAAAAAGCTAGTATTAAATATTGGTAATCTTGATTGCAGTCATTTGTTGCACAAATCAAACAAATGAATGCCGATCACGATAGCATTGTTCATCCGTTTTTCAAAACGAACCCCAGAATGATCACTGAAAACATATGATTTTGTAGTGCTCATTATTAACAAATAATAGAAAAATATTATCAATATTTCGTCATCCATATTGTATCACAGAACAATTAATGAGATTTTAAGGTTTTTAATTAAAAAAAAATTAGTTAAAAATTTCATGTTAAACCACAGACAAGACTGATGTCATCATGGACGTATAAGACATGCCACGAAATGCACATGGCTATTGAAAGCATCCGTTAATAACGATTTTGATAATTATTAAAATTAATTTAATATCAATAACTGAATTACTTATGAAATGATAAGTTTTTATCACTTCTCCAATTACAACCGCAAACAACGCAGGAAGGCATTTCTAGTGATCAATTTCAGTTCGTTTTGAATAACGAAAATCAAAACTTTAAAATTAAAAATAAAAAGAAATCTTGCGCATTTCTTACCTGATGCAAATAGCTTCACTGCGACTTTCTATTCGATGGGCAGTTCATATCTTATACGTATACGGATGTCACATTAGTTATGAGAACGACTGTAATTGTTACAAAATTGAAAAATAAACTTTTGTAAGTTTTACAAATTAATTTGTGAGCAATTGTAATTTAAGTTTTACATTATATTGTATATATGTAAAGGTAGCCCTGGATAATTTGTGTTTAAATCTATATGTTTAATTTATTCTGTAGCAATATTTTGTACTCGATTCATTCGGTCAATACTGTAATTAATTGTAAGCTTAAAAAAAATTAAATATATTAATTATTTACAGGATGGCAAAAGTAAACGCTGGGATCTAATAACTGTACATAAAAGGTGTAATTTTGTTACTTATTTATCGTAAATTTTTGTTATCTTTTGATATGTCTCTTTACAAAAGTAGTGTAAAAATATTTCGCATGGCTTTTTATATGTTGCAATAGTGTTAAAAAGATGTTATTTTTAATACGTTTTAAAATATTTTTTCAACACTGTTTTAATATTGTTTTATAAAACGTTTTGTTACTAATGTTTTTAAAATTTAATTCTCATTATTTTTATGTTGTCATTATGCTTTTATAACAGTGTTTTAAAACATTTTTATCCTTATTACAATGGTTTTGATGTTTTTTATTAAACTAAGGGGTGCATTGGCGGCACGTTCTCCCTCTCAGATATTTACAGAACATATCAAAGATTAAAAATTACGCATATTTAAATGAAAACTTTTATTATTATTTAGTATAAATTACTTGACAAATCTATACAACTTAAACTACATTGTGTGACTTTTTAAAAACGCGCTTAAACGTAGTAAATTCGTAATTTTAAATTCAATAAAATTTGGACTTCTTTTACTAGGCACCATACTATGATTTGTAAAAATAAATATAAGAATTTACGATAAAAGAGTAATTGAATATCGTATTGAATTTTTAAAATCTAAAAACTTTTTTAGCGTTTCAATTATATTGTACAATATATCGAGGAAAGTTTTGCTATTTGTTAAACAATTTCGTCCGGGTGAGCTTGTTTGTCAAAATTTAGTTCCTATGCATGTCACCAAGTTTGCTACTTATATTAGGAAATTTGACATATTTTAATGTGCTTTTTAACATTTAAGTACTTTAATATTGACCATTTCAATATTTTCTTTTTTTACAACTTTATTGCACGACCGCTTAAGATTAAGTTATAATTAACGCATTATTTGAATAATTTTATTATAGATTATTATGTAGCTTTTTAAAATAAACAATTTTTTTTACCATAATTACAATAAGAAAATCTGCAAAAAAATTCAAGCCTATTAAATATAATTTAAATGTAAAATATGCTTTAAAAATTAGAATAGTGACTTCACTCTTCGATAGCTAATGTTTGCCAAAAACATTGTTATAAACTTTTGTTAACTTTTCTTTGAATTTGTACCAACATAAAAACGAAACAAATTTAGAAAGAGTTCCTCTTTGCTGATTTAAGTAATAATCTATATAATAGTTTTACCCCAAAAAAATGACGTTAAAAAAGTTTGTTTTAATGCTAGAAAATAAGAGGAAAAAATTCTTAAATAATGTAGATAGAAAAATAGAAAAATCTGTTTATGAAAAACATAAAATTATAATAAGTTCCTAAAGGGTTTATATCATAGAATAACATAGAAGAAAATAAATTTAAATTATTTGCATTTCACTTTAAATAAACATTGAAAAAATAGTTGACGAAAAGAATTTTTTACATTTATTTATTTTGCAATTATCATCGAAGAAATCTTATAAAAAACAAATAAGTGCTTTTTTGGCAACATTACAGAAGGCTTTGCTACTTTTGTTTAAATTTGTATCAATATAAAAATGAAGCTAAAATCGTAAATAATTTTCCTTTGACGATCCATGGACGTGTAAGATATGGACTGATAACGCTTCGTATTTTTTTGGTTAAAACATCTTAGAGTTACTAATTCAGTGTGCGCGCGTGCAAAATTTTTCACTGAAATCGTTTAACTGTACAGTTGACAAACGAGTAAATCTTTTATCGTTAGAAAATTTCGTTAAAAATTTTGTTCATGCGCACACTGATGTTTTTGCAAAAAAATACGAAGCGTTATCAGTTCATATCTTATACGTCCTTGTGCCAATTTGTGTTATCTGTATTAATTACCGAACATACACAGCTTTCATATGTTAAGAAATATATGTTATAGCTAGCACACATTTCAATTTTTTGTACAAAAAGAATGTGTCATTCCCTAAGAAAGAGACAACCAATATAAAAATAGTACTTCGTTGACTGATCGAGCCCTCGATTTTAGTAATAAAATAGATAAAACAAAGACTCATTATGCTTATATGACTCGTGATTTCAACTTCTATAATAAGAATTTAAATACTCATTAATTTTTTTTGCTCATTCAACTTTATAAATAATTAGTAGTTAGTTAATTTAACATAATAACCATTTAATGTAGTGCATGCTTTCAAACTGCTTCGGTACTCATGTTTTTCCGGCACATTTTCAAAAATGTTCGAATAAAATTTAATTAATTTACTAAAATTTGTTTATATTATTTTAATTATAGCTGTTTACTTGGAAAGTGTACTTAATGACGGGAAAGCTTCAAATTACAGATGATAATATTCTAGAAATCGACACAAATCAGTATCCAGCCTATCTTGGAATTACAGTGGAATTGTGTGCTGGTATAGTTGACAAGAATGCTACATTGCTGCAAATAGCTAAAGAAGAAGTTTTAGAAGAATGCGGTTATGATGTTCCCATAGAAAACTTCAAGAAAGTTTCCACATTTAGGTTATTACTTTTTTATTGTTCTAGACAAAAGGTGTTTAAATCGCAACCCATGGGTCACATGCGGCTTTTTTAGAAATTGAAATTTTTAACTACTTTTGCTATTTAAAAATTTAAAAAAAGCGACTAAATTTTCTGTTGATATTGAAAAAAGTTCAAGTAAAATAGAAAAAAGAGTATAACATTAAAATGCGCACAATTAAGTAAGCTTTATGACTTTGACGTTATAAGTTTTTAATTAAAATTATTTAGAAGCAAACTTTTTAAAATCGCTTAATTTGTTCCTTTAATTTGAATTTTTATGCTGATTCGTCTTCGGTTAATAAAATAATATTTTGATTTTGAATAAAATTTTTATTATACATTTTTCAAAAGAAATAAATATTTTATTTTAAATATGAACGATTTTAGCACAACTAATTAATCGTTATATTTGTTTGATTAATTTACCCCGTTTTCCTTTTTTTGTTTGAATTTTTATTTTTCTACTTAATTGCAGCTAAAAAATTAAATACAAATGAATTTTAATTAATTAATTAATGTACGTTATGTTTAATTAACACGAATTTTTCTTAACCAGATCAAGTGTTGGAATAACTGGTAGCATTCAAACGTTATTTTATTGCGAAGTTACTGATGACATGAAAGTTACTGAAGGTAGTTTGCCTATTTGATAAAGAAAACATTTTTTATTACTATGCAAATTAATTTTTTTGTAGGCGGTGGCGTTCATGATGAACTAATTGACGTAATTGAAATGACACCTGACGAATTGAAGCAATATTTAAAAATGGATTTAGTTCCAAGTCCCAGTGCTTTTATGTTTGGTGCTTACTGGTTTCTAAATCATATCGGTAGTCATATATAAATTTCAATTCTATATTTTAATATTTGATATCTGATACCAACTGAAATATGAATTTATCTATAATATTTACACAGAGTTCCGTAAATAGGGACTTACGAGCACCAAAGAGTTTGCCTAATAATTTTAATGTTTTTGTTCAAGATTATAAAAATTGTGAGCATTTGTTTTTAAATAAGTTTATTTTAATTAACGCCTATAATGCGCGATAAAAAAAAACTAGTCAATAAAAATCGTTTCGAAAAAGTCAAACTTTTTATTATCATGAAAGTTTCTTGTAACGTTTATGAAACAGTTAAGTTTAATAATTTTGGCTTCTCAATGAAGGCAAACATCTGAAAATCAATAAAACGTTTGATTTCTTTTGAAACGTTGGCAAATTTTCGAATAGATTTTTTCGTGTATTATGGAAATAAGAAGTTATGTTAAACGCTAAATTAAATTTACGTGTTAGTTACAGCCAAAAGTTTACAGCATCAAAGTTCTCATTAAATTTAAAATTATAGTAACATTTTTACACATTGGATATTACCCTAAATTTAATAATTTAGTATATTAAATTCAGTATATTAAAATATAAAATGTACTTGTTATGATTTTTGTTGTTTAACAAGAAATTACTTTTTCAAAATTATAATTTTTTGAATTATATATTTTAAACAATTTACTTTTAAGCGTATAATGTCTGTGTATTATTATCATATTTAAAAATTGCTACTCAATATATTTTTAACAATTTTCGTCAAAAGTTGAAACTTCTTCAGCAGTTCAATCAGAATTCAATTAAAAAGGCTTTTGTACTCATTATATTTTTTTTAAAGAATAAACGCTTAGTGGGATTTAAGATTTAATCTGTACGTATTCAGAAAACTTGTTTTTCAAATGTTTTAGCTATAAAATTGAATAGTTTTTAGAAAACTAGCGTTGTTATTACTATCACAAAAATAAAACGTTCAAATAAAAATTTTTGCCTTGTTAGTACACTTAAAAAATGCAGCATGGTAATTCCAAAAATATGATTAAATTTTAGACTTTGCGTCATAATGGAGCTAAGGACTATCTTTTAGTATTCAAATTACAAAAAAAATCGGTACAAATTTTAAGATAAATTGAGCTTCATTTGGATTGGATAGTAGATTAAACGTATTTGTTAAACAATTCAGAAATATGAAATTTCGATTTTCAAATTCTCATTGTTTATATGTGCATTTAGGCAACGTGTCGATATTTATAAAGATTTGTGACCGTTTTTGGAATGATTATTAGAACTAGATTCTGATCAAATTACTTAAAACATTTTTTAATAAAAATACTTTTAAAATATTATTAAAACATTCATACTCGGACACTTTTCTTCCTATTATACACCTGAATACTGGTTAAAAAAATTAAAGTCCAAAGTTGAATAGTACACACTTTCATTGATACTATTCTGATAAAAATTATTGCATTTGCTTTATAATATTACCATTGTAACAATGCCTATCTTAAAACGTTAAAAATCTTACCCGGTGACTATCAGATTCATATGAATCTAAATGAAATGGAGGGAGATTAACCAATCAAATCTCCATATAAAAAAAAACTTTCCGGGAAACTTTCCTGGAAAGGAAACAATGCTTTCCCGCTTTCAATGCTGGAAAACTGTAAGTGAGAAAATAGCCGATGCTCTTTAAAGTGGAAAAATTAAACCCTGAAAGCTGCGGTAATACAAGTAAATGAAGCCTAAGATGGTTAGGAGAAGAATAAACTTCAAGTCCCAGTATTCAAATCTCTTCTTTCTTGTGATCATTCTTATAATAAGCGAAACTTCTAGAAGTATATCCTGTAGGAAAGTAACAGCAGCTTCTCAATTACTACTCCCAAAATATGTAATTGGTGAGACCCAATACTGAGGAGACTATGGCCAGATCTCTGGGGGCGTGGTTGTGAAAGTAATGCTCAGAGACTATCTGAGCTACTGTTCTTAATCTTGGAGATGCCCATACTAGAACAGGAAGATCCCGGACAGGTAATTACTAAAAAGCACAGTTAGGCTTTTGCTTGTATTTGTTAAATACATGTAATTGCTCCATTGACCAATCGGCTTGCTAGAAGTAAAATAAGATATATGACTGCAGTGCTAGGGTGCTAATCCCGTCTAGCAAGCATGGTTTATTATTTATTTATTTATTTCATTTTTAGTATTGAAGTTGAATTTCTTCAAAATTAAAAAAACCAGTTCTTTATTACGGTCTTTTGTTATTTGTTAATATAGTATGCTTTATATAAAATTATTTATATGGTGTGATTTGCTTAATATTGGAGCTTGAAATCCATAAAAGTAAAATAAAACAGTTTGTTATAAAAATTAATTATTATTCGGTTGAAAACATGTGCTTTACACGAAATAAAGTACATGGGTTAGTTTTTTAGAATTAAAAATAGCATTACTTGAGTTTAAAAAAATAGATTTTAAGTTAAATTGCGTAATGAAATACAATTAACATATGAAAGTGTAGACTTGTCATATCAATATACATCATAATATTCATTTTTAAGAAAACTTAACACCAAACATAAGGATAAAATTGTCTAAATTCTTCAAATTCCAGCAGAAGAACGGATTAAGTCTGAAACTGAACAGACTAATACAGAAAATAGACAAAGAACTATTATATCAACAGAAGTGAGTCCAATGTCTTATTTCGAACAGCCCTGTAAGCTACCAAGCGACGAATTTACACATCAATTAGTACGAATTCCACAGAATGGAAAATCTGTATATCCTCGTAAACGGTGTACAATGTGTAAAAAACGTGGAGAACGTCGTGATACGTCGTACATGTGTAAACTATGTGAAATTCCTCTATGTAAAATTGGTTGTTTTTCAAGTTACCACGAAAAAAAGAAACAATAACTTTTTCATATTGTTATTAAATATTTTGTTATATATATTATTGTGATATATAATCTGCTCTAATATGTATCATTTTATAAATAATATATTTTAAACCTTAGTATTGAATAAATGTATATATCTTAACAACAATGTATTGTCATTATACACAAATCCAAATTCTAAAGCCAATGTTTTGTCGTATTGAGTAAGCTTTGTATCGAAAAATCACAAATATATCAAAAAATATTCACATTTTGACGAATAATATTTTAATAAACAAATAATTTCAGTTGAACTGATTATAGAAAACAGTGTAAAAATGTAAAAACTGTTAATTTTTTAATAGATATCAAAGCAGCGCTCACAGATTTTCTCGTTTTGTATTAAAAAAACGATCAACAGTTGATTTAGAATCTTATTATGAAAAAAAGTTATCATTAAAAATTTAAAAAAAATTACAACCACATTCATTTCAGTTAAAACGTCTTTAACATACTTAAACACTAGGAATAATATTATATGCGTGTTCTTTTTATAAGTCGAAATTTAGCATTTTATAAATATATATATATATATATATATATATATTTATATTTATATATATACACTGAGAGAAGTTG
>AGDA01052541.1:0-10531 GCA_000281935.1 Mengenilla moldrzyki | reverse complement strand
AAAGTTTTTGCATGGTTTTTTGATAAGTACTGATAAATATTACAATCGGATTTTCTTTAGTAATTTTTAGTCGACTTTTCCTTTTAATTCTGTACGTTTATAAAATTATTTAAATTATGTAAAAGATTTTTCCATTATTATGTGTAAAGGTCAATAACCTTCACTTTCATTTCAACATGGTTCATTTTAGGCTCATTTTCCAGCAAGCAGAAAAAAGGTGAAAACCGAGGCCCCAAGTGACCTTGTATTCAATTTCTATGTAATTGGAGTTATCAGTTTTCTTAACAGTGATAGCCATTGTAATTCATTTACTCTTTTTCTAAAAACGAGTAATTGTAAAATATAATTATTTCTCGTCTCGTATGTTAATACTTTAATAAAGTCAAAAATAATTTTTTTAAAAAATAAATTTTATTTAAAATTTTTATCGTTATTTAATAACATTCAAAAAAACTTTACACATACAAAATATATTGACGAATAAAGTCGATAAAAAGTACCCTTTTTTATATAAAAATTTGTAAAATATAACAAATTCGATTTTTTATCCACAATTTACAAAAAAAAAGAATTAATAGATTATTTATTTAAAATCTTAATAAATAAAAACTATAAAAATTTAATAAAAAATAGGTTTTCATAAGTAACAATTTTTTACGAGTCCGAAAATTTGATAACTAAAAAACTTATTTAAAATTTAATAAAAATTTGCGTACAAAGTTAAAAAAACCAGAGGCAGAGTATGATCAATGTTACTAATACTATATTTAAATCAATGATTAAAATAGATTTGAATGAAAAATTTGGTCAATATATTTTTTCTGTTATAAACAGTCGTAAATTATTCAATTTTAACTTTATAACAGTCATTACAATAACGTGCAAGTTATAAATTATATTGTTATTTGAACATTTTTTAACATAAAAATAACATCTTTACATACTGCTGATTTATTCGGAACCAATCATAAACCTTCTTATTAAAATATATTAGATCGTGTTAGGTTATTATTTTAAATAAAATTACATACATTTAGGTCACAAAATTCAATGATACAGTAATAAGTTTTTTTTCGCATATAATTTGTAATTTAATGGCAATAGTTAAGCAAAAACTCATTCATTTAATTACTACGTTTGATGGGCAATTCTTTCAATAATTTTTTCGTTCATTGACATACTCTTTAATTACAATTATTTCTATCGATATTTTAATTATTATGTGTTCAATATTGATTTTTAATTTTTTGACACTTAAAAAACTAATCAATAGAATGAACAAATCAGTTACTGATAATGTTTTTTTTTGTTTAATCAATAATTAAAGATGTTATTTATTATTTTAACTAAAGAAAATATAGTAAGAAAAAATTATTTAAAACAATTCTTATTTTTATAAATTAATTTTAAAATTTAGTAGCTTGGTGTGCCAAAAGATGCTTGTATTTGAGTAAATTTTATAAAAATACTGTAACTTGCATGTTGATTTCCTATTTATAAATATATTTTTAAACATATTTCAGAGATTAAAAATATATTATTCTAATGTACATTTGACAAAAATGTTTCACAACATTTTTATAAAAGAATATGCTTTTCAAATAATATTTAGTGACCTATTTTTAATGGTATTGTTATATTTGTCAATGATATGTTGCAGAAATTAGACAAATTGTTTAAGCGAAAACTTTGTTTTACCATATTTAGTTACAAATTCATTTAAATCAAATATATTCTTTGAAACATTGACGTTTGTCATTTAGTTATCGAAATTTATTTTTATCAAGTATTCATTATAATATCTAAGGGCAGATGGGCACGAGGGCATTTGGGTATTTTCCCGGTGAGGTGGTAGCCAAATTCATTTTTTTAAAATTTTTTTGAAGATATAATTATAGCTTATTTTTATTGCAACGAGCAAAAAGACACATTATTTTAAAAAGTGTTGAATATAAGGTTTAGGAAAATCTAAAGCTATTTATTTTAATGTCAACCGAAAGCACATTTTACATTAAATTGACAACGAAACTATTATAAATGAACTGTTAAAAAATAAAACATTAAATTTTACGTTAACTTCATGACTAAATATTCAGTATAAATGCTCAAACTGAGTCCCACAAAGTCCATCTAACTTTAATTACTTATTTAATAAATCAGTTAATGTTTTTTAATGTGCAATAAATGTTTTTTTCAATGTGTGTAAATCATTACTTTTTACATTTATATAAAGATCTTTATACAAATTAAAAAAAAAGTTCTGTATAACAGTATTTCTTAATGGGGGTCCGCGAAATAATTCCAGGGGGTCGCAAAATTTTTAGCATTTTTGAAATTTTTCAATGTTCGTTTTTTTTTTAAATGAAATTTTACCAAATGTTTAGTTTTTGCTTATAAACATTTAGAAACGTTATACATATACAGAACAAGATTTACTATTTATTTTTTTTGTTGATTTGTGTGTGTTTTTTGAACGAATTGCCTAAATTTACAAATGAAATTTTTTTGAAGAATAATTCGTTCTGTGTTGCTATTTTGGGTATAAACAGCTTAGCGGGAGAAATTCAACAGCAAAAATTACATTAAAATGCGTAATTTTCATTTTTAATTCATTATTTTAATTTATTTACTATTAAAACTATGTGGTGATTATATATTTTTATTATTTTTTAATGTGTTAAAAATGTCAAAAATATTAAACTAAAAAAAAATAGTTATTAGGCGGCCGCAAATTGAATTATCTGAATTTGAGGGGCTGCGAGTAAAGAAAGGTTAAGAACCACTGCTGTATTAGGTATTTAATTGAACACCAAATAGTGACAGCTAAAATAGTTTAAATAATCGCATGTGGAAAAAAAACGTGGACATTTTGTGGGCCGGCTTTAACTGTTTTACCCGAGTCGGTTTCGCCTTTCCATCCGCCTCTTATAATATCATTGATAAAGGTAAAAAATAATATTTTGATAGTAAAAATATATGTGGTTTAATAATGAAACTAAATATTTTGACTACAAACAATGATTAAGCTAACAAAGCAGACTTAAAAGAAATTGAACGAAATGTTAATAGGAAAATTATTTGGAGCCATATTTTAATATAAACCTAATCTCAGCCAAATCTCTATAGTATGAAATATTGTAGTAACTTCTTTCAACTCAACGCCATTGTTGATTTAGTCATCGGCCTCTGGTTTTAATTTAACTTTGCCTATCTCCAAATTAATAAATTATCATCGTGCGAATTAAAAAAAAATGAAAGAAAACGTTACGTTTAGAACTAAAGTTACTATTTTTGTAAGATTAACAGCTTTCGTTAAATACGAAACTAAAGTTGAATAAAGTCTCTTGGGAAGAAAATCGAAAAGTTTTCAGAAGAATTAATTCGTTAAAAAAGTTAAACATTTACATAGAAAATCAATGACCGAAAAATTGACTAATTAAGATTGAAATAAATTTGCATTTTTTTATATTAATGTATGGAAAATCTTCGAACTCATTTTCACAATGTAAACAATATTTTCAAACAACAAATAAACAATAGAGTCCCATTATGCTTAAAAAAGTTTACCCGCTCGACGGAATTGCACTAGCCCTAGCAATCAAAAGTCAGTATCATACATTCGGTAGTAATTAATGAGAAATTCTCTAATTCATAATTTGTTTGTAAATTCGAAACGGTTAGCAGGCTTAGAAAACATGGTACTGGTATAAAGCCATACGAGCTCTTTAAGTGGACTCCTATAGAGCTCCGTATTCGTGCATTATGTCCAAAATTCTAGTACGATCTTCGGCCCTATAAGAAACAATTAAGAAAATCGTGTCAGAAACTTTCTAAACATAAACTAATTTTCGGTGAATTCTTAGAAGGCTGAGAAAACCTGTTGGTTCTTATTAGCATAGTTTTGTGAAAAGAAAAATTCAGGGAAACGTAGTAGTCGAGTTATGAGAGATCTGAAGGCTGCTGAAAATGGGTTTCAGAAAGAAATCGCGAATTCAAAACGGAACCTTACATATGTTGCTGATGTTGTACTTGAAACGAGTCAAAATGCTTGTTGATTTCGCGATGAATGTGTTCCGGCAAAACTCCAACGTTAGAGAATAAGCTTCGTAACACATTTAATTCCTCCGTGAGAAGCTCAATCCGTTTCTGAAGTCGTTCGTTCTCCTTAATGAGCAGCTTGACTTTCTCCTCAGTCTCGCGCGTTCGCACTTTGGCCTTTTCGCGGCTCTTCCTCACTGCAATATTGTTGCGTTCGCGGCGCCGTCGATATTCGTCACTTGTCTTGTCTGTTGGCTTAGTCGATTTCCGTTGTCCATTATTGTGGTTATGGTGGTGGTGGTGATGATGACTTATTAGCCCACCCTTTGCGCTATTTACAAGACTTGCGGTTGCTTTCATACCGCTTAGGTTAGCTATTGGTGTACTTGTAGGGCCTGTCTGCGCTGGATGATGATGCGGTTGCGTCTGTATGACACCCGCAGAACCGGTCAGTCCGTTAAAAGCTGCCGCCCCCGTAGGTGTCGGCACATAATTCGCGCCCGGAGCCGCATAACCATTACTTAATAAGTTACACGGTCGTCGGAACTCGAGTGCATCGACTGGCTCTTCTTTGATGCTGCTGGCCAATTGGTCACTGGTCACCGAACTATTCGAATCGCTACTCGAACTCGTGCTATTATTAGCACTGGTGCCCGTTCCGGCGCCTGTTGAAGTTCCACTTGTACTATTTGGATTAGCCGCATTGCCCGAGTATGATGCACTGCTGTGTACTGGTTGCGGCATATATGCCAACGTTGTTCTTGGATACGGTCCATTAGCCGGCATTGCACCTAGCAGTTGCTGACGCGAATGCAAGCTATGAATATGCTTGCCAGCCAACGGATTTTGCAAAATGTCATTGAATAGACTCTCGTTAAACGGCGAATCATCGATTAAATTCTGTAAATCTAACGAGATCTCCGGCGAATTTAAATCAGACAGCTCAGCATTGTGCGGTTGCGGTTGTTGTTGTTGCTGCGGCTGTTGCTGTTGATGATGGTGCTGTTGCTGTTGATGATGATGCTGCTGCTGTTGCTGCTGCTGCTGTTGGTGGTGGTGAAACTGCTGCAACTGGTGTTGCTTTAACAAAGCAGCTGTTTGTTTCGCATTTCCATTATGATTACTCAGCGTTGTTAGACTAGCAACACTATTTGGACTGGCCGATGACGAGTTTATCAATGAACCCTTCTTTATCTCAATATTGTTATTATTATTACTACTGTTATTATTATTATTAGTTACAAGACTCAGAGTCGAGTTAGTATGATGCGAATCATACATTTGTGGCGAGTCCATTTTTTCACTTCGCACTAGGGTTAAATTACTTATTTTACTATTGTTACTATTATTGAATGGTATAAAGTACTCGAATTTTTCTTTCATCAGTTCGGTCACTTGCCTCCATCAATTTTTAACATTATTTTGTTATTGTAATACAATAAAAGAGTTAAGTAACTTTCACTGCTTTTTGTCGTTACCGAAATAATCATAAAAGAAGAATAATTAGCCACTTTCACTAAATTAATTTTTTCGGAAAAATTAGAATTTAAATCACGAAAATAATAATTCCGATTTAGAAAAATAATAAAAAATTTAGCACAAAAAATTAAAAATTTTTTTCTTATAGTTCAGACACATAATCATTTATGCGCTAATGCTAACTCCGTACACTCGCTTATAACTTTCAGTTACTGAAAGTGAAATAAGTCGTTTTGTGTTTACTAAAAAAAAAAGTTAAAAAATTAAAAAAATTTAACTTTTTTTACATTAATTGGAAAGGGAAAACTACGTAATGTGTGCCTCATGCGCACTTTTTTCAACAATAAGCTATTTATGGAAACTCATAATCGTAATTAGACGAAAAAATTGTTAATTATAACATACGTCTTTGCTCATAATTTTTTTTTGATATTACAATGTACATTTCAGCTTAGGCAACCGATTGTACGCGTACGTTATACGTGTTGCCTACTAGCCATCTTCCGTAAACAAATCACTGTTGCAATTTATTTTTCTCCTCTTTGACCCTACAGTACTTTAATGGTCACGGTTCTTTTAAGGATTGGAAAAATATCAGTTTTCTAAAAGCTGTACTCTGAACGGGTTTTGTAAAAATATAAATAAACAATATATAACTTTTAATTATGTTTCCCCTACTAACTTCAGTTTTACATATATATTAATCGTTTAAAATTTACTAACAATTTTAATTCTTAATTCTTTTTTAAATACGAATTTTTACGGTTCAGTATAATTACAATATGATTTATGTTTTAGTTATAAGTTTAATTGGAATTTTATCAATATTCTTGTTATATTTATATCGAAATAATGTATTCTTGCTTCAAAACATTATTAAAACAGCACCTAGAGATTTCAAGTAAGTAATTGTTGAAATTAAACAAAAAAGAACAAGCATTTGATTCAGTGGCTTAGTTAGAAATTTTTAGAGTTTAAAGTACACTAAATAACAAAAAAATATCCTGACTTCAAAAATAATAATTTACTACTTTTCTCCAAAATTTTCCAAAATGTTTTGTAATTTAAGAGCTTAAAACTTAAGCACACGAATAAGCTATTTTTCATTAATATTTAATAGAAAGCTTATTCATTATATGATTTAAATACTAATATGTTTAAAGTAAAATACTTGAAGCAATGAATGGTTAAGTGTAATAAAACGATTATTAGCAAACTCATTGCTGTAGTTTTAATCTTTTTTTTTTTAATATATAATATGCATAAATGTTAAACTTTGCATTTTTGTCATATTTATAGAATTGCTCTCCAAATTGTTCGACTGCTTTTCGCTTTATATTTATACGGAAGGCGTAATGAAACAGTACCAAAAATGTTCGCAAAATTAGTCAAGAAACATCCACATAAAATTGCATTCCAATACAATGATGCAAAATGGACTTTTTTGGAGGTAATTTTTTGCATCAAAAAATGAATTTTGCTCAAGTTATACGATATTAAACAGATATTTGGGTTATTTTTATATACTTTAAAAAAAAAAATGAACAAAGAAAATTTTTAATTTAAAGTTCACTGAATAATTAGTTTAATCGTGTATAAATATTCTTTATGTATTTTACTATTGTTTCGACACATTTTAAAAGTTTCGTTTTTTAGTCAAGAATATATTTTAATAAATTTTACAATTTGGCAAATTAATTTTGTCTTAAAGAAATGAAATCTTATATTAGTTAAATTTTATACATTTGTTTTTATTACGTATTCAGTATTTAATATTTTCTTCTAAACGATTTAAATTTAAGAAAGTAAAAGCAACCAGTTCACAGCCTTAAACTATATTTGAAAAAAGTCAGGGTAATTTTCTTAAGTGCAAATACATCTTTAATTAAATATTCAATCCCGAATCTCACTTTCGTACGTTTTAAAGAATAAAAATGTCTGAGTCTAAATCTGTCTTAGGAATAATTACTTAGGTAACAATAAAGTAAGTACACTAGTATTTTAGAAAAACTAAACTTTGATTATGAAGACTTTAAAATGTATTCTGCTTTTAAAAAAAGATTTTAAGACTATACTAACTTTTATTTAAATTTTGTCACCACATAGAGACGAAGTAAGATCTAACACTCCGCTAGTAAATATTTATAGCCGATTTTTTGGGGATAAGAGAATAGTGATACTCTTTTATGATTATCCAATATTTAGTACTAAACAGGCTAAAACTGGAAGGTTTCTGGCTAAGACTTGAAGGTAATAATCCTCTACTAAACTTTAGTTTAGCAGCAGCCATGTTGAGAAAGATATTGTACATTATACATATACCAAAAAACTTATTAAGAATGGCTACTGGCAAAATAGCTGACACTACCTTTTTGAGAAGGTTAATTGTAGTATACAAGTACATGCAACAACTGTCGGGGAGGTAGTCAAAGTATAGAAAAGATTTGAGAATAACGACTTCTAATCGAACACCGTCGCCTTAAGAAACATTTGCTCATTATTCGTTTCCTAAGAGTCTTTATGTAAAACGTGCAATAAAGAGAAGTAACTTTGTGAACCATAAATGCTTTAAAACAATATTAAATGTTGATGGTGTTTTTCTATTTAATGCTTTACAAATCAATTAAAATTATTATTAATTTCCTAGTTGATAGAATCATGAAAAACATTGTTATAAAAAGGATTGAAAACAAAATTAACTTCGTCAAAATTAGTAATGTATGTATCCATATCTTTATATATTACGCTTAATTTATATTTTTTTAGCACCTTTAAAAAAAATACAAATTTCAATAATGAAAAATTATACTCTTGCTTTAAAAATGGTTTAAATTATGTTTTATTAACATGTTTTAAGCACTTTCGGTTTGCAGGGAAGCCACTCTTCATTTTTTAATAGAGCGATTCCCAAACTTTTTTTAGTTACTGTATCCCTTTCAAATCAGTTATATAGTTTTACCCCTTTCTCTTTTTTACTAAATAAAAATTACTTTTTTTTCGATATTTTATATTATGGGTATAGATTGAAATCATATCAATATTTTCTTTCAATAAACAAAAGTTTAATATTAGAAGTTTCTTAGTTTTGTAATTTTATTGAACGAATAGAATTTGAAGTGTAATTTATTTACAGGACGACAATAATACTTTGTTTAAATAATTTTTTTAAGTTTTTCCGTCATTATAACTTTTTTAGAGTACTCCTAAATAATCTACGGCGTCTTTTCAAGAGTACACATGTTCGAGATTGGGAACCGCTGTTATAATACACTGTCTTATATTGTAAATGTAAAAAATAACTACTCTGTATAGTCGACTGCTATAACAGTGTTTTAACATTGTTAAAATATTAGTTATAACAACTGTTAATTTCCTAGTTATCGGAATTCTTAAAAACAACGTTTAGAAAACACTAGTTTGTTTAAAAACTATCGAACAGTTTTAAAACAACGCTAAGGAAGCACTGTTAAAACAATAATTTTAACACTGTTATGATGATGTCTTTAGTATCTGAAGATTGCTTCTTTAAAATATACGTTTCTATTATTTAAATTTTAAAATTACAGTTCTTAAATACTAAAGAAATGAGTATGATCTTGTTATATACTAAAAGAAAAATTTTTCTTTACCGTCATATTTAAAAGACTGATTTTGTCAATATGCTAACTGAACTTTTCACTTTAAAAATTGTTTAATTTACGTTATTATGAAGAAACTTGTCAAAAATTAGAGGTTACTTTTGTTTGAGTACCCTTTTCTATATATTTTTTTATTGTATGGAAAAGTTAAAATTTAAATTTAAATGTATATTAAAATTTACACTAATTTGTTATTTGAACATGGATTTTTAGATCGATCAATTTTCGAACCAAGTCGCAAACTTATTTTGGAGAAAAGGTTATAAAAAAGGCGAAACAGTTGCTTTAATTATGGATTCATGTCCAGAGTATCTTATTATTTGGTTAGGACTGTCCAAAATCGGTATCAAGTGTGCCTTAATTAATACAAATCTTCGTAATGAGACGTTAATTTATGCTGTTAAGGCTTCAGATTCTTCAACCGTAATTTTTTCAACTGAGACAAAAAACGGTATTTATATTTTTAACAAATTACATGTCTAATAACAAACATGCTTTAAAAATTAGTAGTACAAATATTATTTTGTGTGTTTGATATAAATACGTTCTCAAACACAAGATTGAGTCATTTTTTAACAGTAAGTTATAATTTAACATTGAAAATGTTTCTTTCTTTAATAAATTAAAAAAACGACAAGATTTGTTTACTCGAATTTGAAACATCTTTAACCTTACGAGCGTAGCATATATGCCAGTTTTGATAACTTAGAATAGTAAAAATTTATTATAAGCAAAAATTTTATTTCAACTAATTCGAATTATAAAAAGAAAAACAGAATTATGTTAAAAGCAAAGTTTTTGAATTTTCATTATATTCAATCAATTATAACTTATATTTGCAATTTTTAATTAAATAAAATAACAAATTTTTAGCTGAACTGAAGGCAACATAAGAATATTCGCACTGCAGACCTTTTTTTACATATAAATAAATAAATATATTGTAATGCGCCCCACTAGTTATAGTATTCACTTTCCTGAGTACTACAAAAGTGGTCTGTTCAGGGTCTTTTGATTTGTGCGCAGATCAGTGTTGCCAGATGTAGAGTAATTACTCTATTTTAGGGTAATTTTAAGCTGCGTATGGTAGTAGGGAAGTTACAGAACAAGTAGGGTAATTTTAGGAAGAGTAAGGTAATTACAAAAAAAGTAGGGTAGTTTCAGAAAAAGTAAACTAATTTTTAAAAAAAAGGGTAATTTCACATTTTGTAATGTTTTTTTTTGTCAAATATGTGTAGAGATTTTTCACTTTAGAAAAAAAAATAAAATTACAGTGGCGTGAAACAATTTGAAGGAATTTGAAAATTGACAAAAATATGTTTGAGTTTACTACATTTAAATGTCGAAATAGAACAAATATTTTTATTTATAAAAGA
>AGDA01052530.1:0-12240 GCA_000281935.1 Mengenilla moldrzyki | reverse complement strand
ATTTTCAAAAATATTTTGGTTTTGGGATCAATGGTACTTGAACATTTAGAAAATATATATGATGTTTTTGTGTAATGACCTTTGTTCCCTAATGTAATTTATTGAAAAATCGTTGATGTTATTTCCATTTTTGTAATTGGGATTTTGAAAAAGTTATAATTACTTTTTTAATTTGATACTTCTTTTAATTATTACATTTTTACTAAAAAAAACTTTTTAATAACCTCATTATACTGATTTTGCAGTAATTGTAGAGTGCAGTTTTTTAATTAAAGTCAACAAACGAATGAAAGTTTCGTAATCTTTTAATTGAAATGTTAATTAATCATTTTTGTATATCCTTTTATCAGAGAAGGAAAAAGTTCATGTCAAAAATAATAATGATTTTCTCGCAATTGTGACACAATGATGAATTGATTAGAAGTAAGCCTAACCCTTATATTAAATTTTTTAAGAAAGCCGATTATTATCTTTTTATGTGGTTTTATGAGTCGCAGAGTCACAAAAGAAGATATGAAAGCAATTAGTAATCCTTTCTAATGAATTTTACTCTTTATAATCATGAAAATTTAACTTTTAATATTTTCATTAATCGCTTTTTATATATTTTATCAGTGTTTAACTATTTTATTAATATTACTACTCAAACTCACATCTCTTTTTTTTTAAACTCAATTCGTGAATAAAACTAGATTTTATTATTTTAATGATTGGAAATCACTTTGGATCAAACTTTGTTTGCAAAAAGAGCTACAACAATATATCATATTTCCGAATAAAATACTTAGCAGTTTCAGAAGACATTTGACAAAGTGACATTAACATTTCTTCTATTGCAAAAGTGTGGTCTCGTAACCGATTTCACCCCGCTTCTAAAATACCTTCAAAGTATGGTGAGTAGGGGGTGTGAATTAACACATTACGAGATCTAATGATAAATATTTATTTACTTTATTTGATTCTAGCAGCGATGACTATTTTTGACAAGAGTTACAAGACAAGACAAGAAAAAACAAGACAAGACTCTTGTTGGAACATCACTAGTTAGGCTCACAGCCGCATGAAAGTTCTTCTGGTAAACCTGTTCAACAATTAATGTTGCAAGTCGCCCATTCGGCAATAAGATATTGCGCTTCACATTAAACTGTAAGAGACTATTTTATAATCGACTACCAATTCTGATCAGACGATCAATATTAAGAAATGATATTAAACGGAGTAGTCGATCAGCTTTAATTTTTCCTGAAACTGAAAGTTGATGATATTCTTCGGAAAACTCTCTGAATTGTTCAGATTTTATAATAATCGTGGTTGCAGTTTCAATTTCTGTTGGTTCCAAGGGGTAAGTCTAGTTTTTAAAAGGTTTTGATATTTGTTAGTTAAATCGAGAGTTTCAATAAAAATAATTTAAATGTATTGAAGTAATCAAATGTAAAAGAGACTTGTGGCGTATCAATAACATAAAAACATTTTGAAATGAAGAAGCTTGTCGTTCGTATCAATTCCAATTTTCGTAATCCTTTTTAAGCCGTATCAAAAATTAAGAGTAAGAATAACGTAATATTGACTATCGTATTGTTTTAAGGAAACTTGTCATAATACCCTATTTCGCTTTAAAAGGTATTTCGAGGAATGTCGTAATAAATAAAGTTCTAGAAATGTGTTTTTGTGTGTAAAGTTTTTAATTTAAAATGAGTGAATCCCTTTTATTTAACATAAACATGAAGCTCTTTGTTGAAAGTTGTATACACGAAATCATTTTGATTAAAGGAAAAAAACATTGCAATTTTCCTTATATCGATTTTTCTTGGCTTAAAAAAAGCACTGAATTATTTTTTACGCCAAAATTGATTTTTTAATTTGGGATTTCAATTTTTCTCGCACGCTGTATATGAGAACTTTCTTTTTAATAAGACTATAATAAAAAATTTCTCGAGTTTTTCTTTGATCCCCTAGGAGTTATATAATGAAATTTGTGGTAAATTAAAGTCAAATTTAGCAACTTTTTTCCATTATAATTTTACAATATACAAAGTACTTTTTTGTAGCTTTTTTAAAATAGGTTTTTTAAAATTTCAGCAAAATACAAAATTTAATCTCGATAACGTTATCGAAAAATAATAGAATAATTTATTTGTGTATTGCCATTTTCTATTGATTAATCGATAAAATGATGTCTTTTAATGTCAACTTTATTTTTAATTATTGATAATGTTAACGAACTTTTTTATTTTTAACTAAAAATCGGTTGTATTTGAAAAAATTATTTAGAGACTTAACTCTGAAATTTTTTTAAATTTGTATTGGACATATTAAAATAAATGCGGCCCACTAAAACTGATTTCAAAAAGTAGATAACGTCTAAAAACTGTTTCTTCAATGGTATATTGTTCGTGTGAAAAGAAAATTTCAGTATCCTGAGAGCGACGAAAATCCAACACCACAATTTTATAACAAAACTACAATTCTGGTCAAAAGTATAGGACCGATTTCTTTCCACAGAGCATACAAAAACAAAAAGTTTACATCGGAATTACACTAAAAATAGTTACACAGATCACAATTTTTTTCGAAAATCGGTCCTTTAATTTTGACCAGTACTGTAGTAATTTTGACTAAAGTTTGGATGTCGGGCTGTTGGATTTCATTGTATTCGAGGACTGTTTCGACTTCTTTCGGGACCCTTCTCTAACTCATAAATACTTAAAGCTGTCATCCGGATGTTGTTTATCAGAAAACCCTGTTTTAATTTTCAGTTTTTCCAACTATCACAGACCAAATTCGCACTGTACAGATAAAGCACATTACGAAATATATTTGCATGCTCATCAGGCTTCTTTTTTTCCCGTTCGTAGTAAGGAGTGCAAATAGCAATATTAATGACTCAAGTGATTCCAGTGAGTTTGCAATAAATGTCGGTTTACAGGTGTCAGTGAGTGTTTCTTCCGGATCCATTGGGGACAATTCAGGGCGAAAGCTTATTTCTTCACCAATAAATTTGTATGAGTACTACGTTGCTTATTAGATAATACAATGGTCTTCAATCATACTAGGAGAACAGAACAACACTTTGATATTAGTTAAAAGGCCGAGAAGCCAATATTTTTAACATTTTGGGCCGTAACCTTCACATGGATGGCAGGTAACCACTATAATGTAGATATTTATACTTAGGACAACATGTCGGACGTCCGCTATATCAAATTTGAAATGGTCGGCATCAGCCGGAGACCCGAACTCTAACTGTATTTTTTATTAAAAAAGCCACGTTTGCAAAGAATTTTTTAGAAATAAAGCTTTCCACTCGCACACTTTTTGTCAACTCTTGATTTTAATGTTTTTTTGAAAAGTTTATCTGTTAAAATTCATTGAAAAACAATTTTTTTTTTAAAATTTTAGATTTATTTTGAACCAAACAAATTCTGCAATATTAGTTCTTGTGAAAGCAACATTTCAGTAGTCTGAGAACGAAGATCAATTGTTTTCGTAAAAAATTTACATTTCTATTAAATTCGGATAAAAAAATAAATTTAATTACTTGTGTTATAATAATTATCTGTAAAATATTTGTTTATAAAAGGTGTTAAAAATTTCGTATTTAATTGTTTTATAAATAATTTCTCTCAGTGTAATAACTTCGTTTCAGTTTGTGATGCTCCACCTTTCAAAGTGCTGTCGTCACCAAATGTACTAGCGCCAATAACCCAGATTCTTTAATGCGGACTCGGACACTTTAATGCTCTTGGAAAGAAAACATCATCTCACTAACGGCCACATATACGCTTCAGTTGTTCCTCGCAACGTCAGGCATCCCCAGGGCAGACATCGGGAGCACACCACCTTCAGCCATGAGGCGCAAAGCAGTCATGAGGTGAAAGAGTAGAATGTCCCCTATTCCCTTCCCGAAGCATCCCTAAACCATGCGAGGAAGTACTGGTTAGTTTACTAGAGATAAAAAAGAAAAATGGTGCTGAAACTACTGGGTTACCCTCTATTGATGGTTGCAACGAGCTACCGTGAGGCGTAAAACTGTCATGAGACGCACCGTTGCCCACCGAAGGCAAACCCGACGTGTAATCAGCAATAATCATGCAGCAAAGCTGGACGATCTCCCCTGTAACACAAAATGCATCCTTTCATATCATTGTCATTGCCAGTTCTCACCATGCGAACTTGTCAAATGAGAAGTTCGCGCTATCTCCTGGCAATGACAACAATATCTATAGATGTCTCTGCGCATCTCAAGATTAAGACACTAAAAAAGTTCAAATATAATATACATAATGTATATAACAGGGGTGGGCACACCTAATCCTTATATGAACTGCATTTCATTTTTTAATTTATTAGGGGAGTCGCACAAAACTACATGAAAAATAGCTCCATACATCGAACGTGCTTGCTTGACTATTTTATTAATTATTTATAATAAACATCAACTATTTATTGTGTTTCTTTCGATTTCTCTAACTGATTTGATTCTTTCTATTTGTACTGAGTATCTCACAGATATTTTTTATGCCCAAAATAAACAGAATTTAAAGACTTTAAATATATCATTCAATAAATTTTGGAGAAGTACATTTATACTCTGATTTACTGGTTCTTGTCAACTAGATTTGGAGAGCTGCAGTTTAGGTAACAAAGAGCCGCATGCGGCTCTAAGGGATGCATTTGTTCACCTCTGGTATATAACAGACATTGTTGCTCTCATATTACTATAAACTTACATTAATTATATAAAAATTCTCTTCATTACAAATCATTATGAGCTCACCTTCGTTCCTGTCCCAATTAGTAAAAAGGAGTGAAATAACTATAGGTTTCTTTTAAAAAAAACCTATAAGTAATATTTTATAATTTTTAAGAGTCATATAACTTATAAGGAAACATATTTCAAATTTCATAGTAAGCTTTTCTGTAAATATAGCGAAGTACAATAATTATTTAAAACACAACGCTTTAATGTTTTTAAACATTTACCAAAATAACTCGGGAAATCTATTAAAACTTCTCGCAAAATATTGGGTTGTTGCACAAGTTTGTGGTTTCCACTTTATTGAAAGCAATGTGGTATAAAACGATTGTTTCCGTTCTTCTGTTGCTCCCTATAAATCACAAAGTTACTGTGGACTGACCCTTTCAACGCTATGAAACTATTATAGCGGTTGGTTTAAACTTTGGGAAAATTATAAATTTGAAAGATCACATGACGTTGTGGGAGCGTAATGCTTAAAGTTCAGTGAAAGTAACTTTCAAAGTTGTAATAAGTGTCTCAAAAGATTTGGGTAATAATGATTTTATTATCATGCAAAACGCTTGAGAAGCTAAATTGTAAGTCCTAGAAACAAAATTTCAATCATATGGCAGTATTAACATTTGTGAGCACTGGTGTTACCCAGTTTTACCCTGTATGTTGTTGTGGTTTTGTCTGATAGAAAATTTTAAATTATTCATCTAAATGTTATAATATATTTATCAATAAATAAATAATTAATAAAAAATATACATTTATTTACTAAAAAATTATTAATTACTTATTAAAATCTAATAATTTTTTTTCTTAGCAAAATTTCACGATTTTTTTTTTAAATATTTTGAGTTCTTAAAAAACTTCATTTCAATATTTCATTTTCTTTTTGATGTATTATCGAAATAAATTACTATTTAAATAGTATGTAATTGAAACCAATATACATCAATTCATTAAAAGTTTTCAAAGTACAGTTTCGAGAAGCGTTTAATATCAACTTTGAGTGTGAAGTTTTCTAATTAATAATGAATTACCAACATAAAATTTACGATTTTTGTTTTTTTTTTTTTTAATTTGCAGTCATGTAATTTACAAAGTACAGAAGTTAAGACATTACAATAATTTTTATTTAAAAATTTGCTAATTTTTTTAAATTAATAACTTGTTATCACCAAATAAAAGTAACTTTTCTCTTCAATCTGATAATATTTGCTGTTTTATAAATGTACACTAAAAAAAATAACAGCATAAAATCATGAAAAACTTTATAAATTTTATTAAAATTTTCATAAAAATGGCACCCATAACCACTCATAAAATTTGTGAAAAAAAAATTTAAAATATTTAAATGAAATATTATGAAATGTTTCATAATTTATATGAAGATTATTCATAAAATCTATATATTTGATACAGGAGGACTGAATGGCGTTGCGACCCAAACATGCTTATTTGTTCTGTGATTGTTGCTTTATTTTTTTTTAGAGTGAGCCAAAATTGAATACAGTGCGAAAAGCGCGACTCGTAATTTTTTATATTTATTTTTATTTATTTTTTTATATAATTTTTGGATTTAAATTATTTAAAAAGAAATTAAATAAGAATAATATTTAAATACATTGGTTCAGACCAATATTATTTATTAATATTTTTTAATTACAGTACTAGAAAAATTATTATGATTTTTATTTTAAATAACCAATTAAAATTTTTACTTTACTAAACGTTTTATTACCAGCACTGTAATAGAATTTTTCAATGAACGTGCAAGAGATTTCCGAAGCTAGAGGATAGTGCATGTTAAATAATTGTGTTGCTTTAAAAACTACATCAATCGCACTGAGAAAAGTGTTTAAAGAACATGTTATTTTAAGGAACTTTTTAAAAATAAACAAAAATTTTCTTTAAAAGCAAAAGAATTTTTTTAATGGTTAAAGAACTAGGTTCATACATATTGTAATGTATATGTACCGCTAGAGATAAAAATAACGAATTTTTTTCCGTTTCTGTTATATCGTTACTCGGAAAAAACAAATTTCGTTTCTGTTACAGGTAATGTTAATTTAATTTTTTTCGTTATGTTAATAACGTTATTTGTAACGTTATTTTTAACCTTGTTATAAACACCAAACTAATAACATTTAGTTTTAAATCATTTTACTTTTTTTCATTTACACTTGCCACGTGATAATTACATTAAATATATATAAAAAAGTTTTATGGCGACTTTTATTGTTATTAGTATTTAAATAATATTTATACAAATATGAATTCTTGGACAATGACGAACTTTAGATCAGGAGATCCCAAGCAAGCAATTGATGAAGGAAATATAATTGAGTTATTATCTAGTATTGTTAAGTACACGCCATTACCAAACTGAAACTAATTAATTGCTGGGAGTACAATAAGTCACTAGACTGAAATACTAAGGTGCTAGCTTTACGTAGCAGTCATGATTTATTATTTTGATTTTTTTTAGTTTTAATTGGTTAAATATTTTAAGTAAACTTTATAGCAACATTGGCGAAATAAAAACAAAAAAAAATTTTGAATTGAAAATTTTAAATTTAAAACCCTATTTAATAAAAAATAAGGTTAAAATAATGTTATTTTTGAAATTACTTATTGTTTCTGTTTCTGTTTTTGTTAATGGCGAAATAAAAATTCGTTTCCGTTTTCGTTTCTGTTACATGAATTTTTTCATTATAACGTTAAATTTCGTTTCCGTTAATAACGTTAGTCGATCCCTGTGTACCGCCGAAGCGGTGCAATAGATTTTTAAATACTAAAGAATTTATAAAATGCATATTTTTTTGTCTTTTCTGATTTTTCTTTAAAAAATATTATTTTTTATTTTATTTTAGGGGTCATAAGTTTCAAATATATTATATTTTAAAATTTTGACATATTTCTTTTGAAACTATTCAATCACAATTTTTTAAAATTCTCAACGATTTTGTTACCTTTATAAGGTTCTTTTTTTTCTATTTAACAAAAATTAACTTTGAGAAGACATTTAATAAATGTCAAATTTTTAAAAATAAAATTATCATTTCGTCACTTGAGCTGGGTTTTAAAAAATTGGCTAATTTGTTTTGAAACCACTGATGAAAACAATTTGTGCCAAAAATACAATAATTTTAAACTTATTGGTTAGAAATCAAGTAAAAGTAAATTAGTTGTGACTCAATTTCAGTGAAAATAATAAATTAATTTTGTTACTAAAAAACGGTATCTGTTTTTAAAATTATTTTGTACAATAGAAAAATTGTAAATTTTTCCTATTTCCATGGAATTCTTTTTCTCAAAAATTAATCAGTAATTACTTGGGTTGTGGGTAATTTATATTATAAACTTGACCGAAATCGGTAAAGCTTAGCAGAAGTTTTCGTGTAACGCACATGTTTTTTTAGAGTTGAAAACTATTCGTTTTGCTTATGTTAATTAATATCATTTTATCTAATATGAATTGCTTCTTTCAACAAACCTTTATTTAACTATTAAACAATTAGAAACGATGTTTACGCCCGTCTCGGCCTCAACCCATTACACAAAAAAACATCCTGTCTACGTTTGGAAATTCCAATTTTCATTTGAAAATACGTAAAAAGTTCAAATTTAGTATTAAAATTAAGAGTAAATTGAGTTCCGACACAAAGAATGAATTAGGCTGTTATATTATAAAAATTCCAAATTTAGTGTTCAAATTGAAAATAAATTGAACGTTCCGACACAAAGAATCAGGATTTTATATCTAATCTTATAATACGAGGAAAAATTGTATAAATATATAAATATATAAGTATATATATTTGTGTCAAATTAGCTCGAAAACGGCTCTAACGATTTTCATGAAACTTACATATTATATAGTTTTCGCGATTCTTAAACGATCTATCTGATCAGATTTTCCGGGAAATTTCATTTTCATAATGTTTTTGCTCCTCAAAGTTGTAATGCAATGCAAAAAAAAAGTACTGAATTCCAATCTCGATAAGGACTCTATGAAAACTTTAAATCAACCGATATCAATGTTTCTCTTTCTATGAGGACCGAGCGAAAGCTCGGTGACCCAGGTACAATATTATAATAAGCCGAACCAAAATGTTGAAGATTACAAAAAGATATTTTCAATTAACAGAAATAATGTTTTTTATCTAAAATATGTCTGTTGCTATTATGAAATGAAAATATTCAAACTTATAAGAAAAAGTTTATAAATGTGTTAAAGAGAATTGTGAGTCAAAGCAAAATGCTCTTAATATTAAAGAGCCAATTCTTTTGAATTAACTTTTTTTTAATTGAATGCTTAAAAATCAATAACCTGTAATCAAGAATTCTTTTTTGTCTAAAGTATTATTTTTTAGTAGCACGACGCGATTTTTCTTAAATAATTAGTTCGGGGTTTCTCAAAATTAAAACACCACGCGTTACTTAACATTCGCCATATTTATTTACAAAAAGAATTATACCAACATTTTAAAACTAAATTGTAAAATAAGAAAATTTGAAATGTTATTTTGGTTGACTTTCTACATAAGGAACGTGCTTTATAAAACAGAGTTGATTGTCATTAAAAAAAATTTCTATACTATCATATTTTAAAGACCCATTCTTTGCAGATTAAAGAAAATTTTATAACCGCTAAAGTCTAAATTTCTCAGCGAGTGTCCAATTGAAACTTTGAAATTGAAATTTCACGTTATCGATATAGACGTGGAATTGGTTAATTTCTTTAAATTCTGTTCCAGTTTCAATTATATAACTTTGGATATTATTTTTAAGCTTCTTTTGTTTTTGTATGTGCCACAATCATTAAAAATGATTTCTAAAAACTCGAAGCGCCATATTGTTTAATTTTTATTTGCTTCTAAAAACACTGAAACGAATGGTAATTTTTGTTACATTCGATACATTTAAAATAGTTAACTGATTTTAGATTTTTTAAAATGATCATTTACTTTTTAAAACTGGATAAGTAAGCTTATAATTACAGCAATCCGTTGTTTCTTGTTACTTATATGATTTTCACAATTTATTTTTTCACTAAATACCAACTTTATATATTTGAAATTTTTAAATTTGAATTACATGTATACGTTTATAAAAAACCAACAACAGTTGTAAATTCTATGAAAAATTTTAATAAAATTTATAATTTCCATTTAGGGAAATTTATGATAGCCATTAGACATTAGCTAAAAATTTTATGAAATTTTTCATAAATTTAGTGTAAATTTTTATAAAATTTAAGAGAATTCTTTTATGAAAACAATTCATAAACTTTTTTTTTCGGTGAATTTGTTGTAGAATTATGGGACTATTAAAAATATTTAGTTTAATCAATGTAGATAGTAATGATTTCCTATTCGTTTTGAACGAAATTGATGTGAATGATTTTTCGTGCAGATACACTTAATTAGAACTTTTTGACAGTATTTTCCTTTATTTAGCTCGACCCACACTAATCGAAATTGAAAGAAAGCAATTTTTCACAAAAACAGAAAAGCCAAAAACTAATTTATTTCCTTCAAAGCAAATCTATGCTATTAAAAGTTAAAACCAGTTGAAAAATTACCAAGATATATGTCAAATTCATGAAAAAAGGCATATAACGTTCAACAAGTTTACAGAATTCATAAATATAAATCCGTTAATTTATTTAAAGTCGGGTTACACTAAAAATGAAAAAATAAAATTTCATTTAAAAATTTATTAACAATCAGTTTAAGTTCTTGTATTTTATTTATCGGTTTTACCCGAATGTGAATTAAAGTTTGAATTTTTTATTTTTGATTCATCAAATAATTCATTAGCAATCACATCTGGGTTTATCTGTGTAAAATGTATCTCTTTGTTATATTTTTGACAATTAAATTTTACAGTAATTGAAATTTGAGTTCGTATTGAATATTGAATTTTTAAAATTACCATAAAAAAACTGGAAAAAATATTTTATTTATTTATATAAAAAAAACTTTCGTTTATCAAAAAAAAGTAGAAATGTGACAAAATAAAATGTGTTGACCGTCAACAAAAAGCTTATGAAGTTTAAAAGCTTTTAATGTTTTTTTTTGAAACACATAAAGATTGAAGAAGTTTCTGTCATGCTAAATGTTATATGTTTAAATATCTAATAGGTATCAAAATTTTTTTCAAGTCGGTTTACTTTTCTTTACTTTTTTTCATTCCCTAATTGAGCATTTAACAGTTTGCTAAATCTATATTGCATTAGTGGCTATTGAAACAGAAGCTATAGCACTTAGGTTTTATTGCAAAATAAGACAATAAATTACTAGACTTTCGATTATAATTATCTAGATTTTTAAAAGCATATTTAGAATATTCAGTGGCTTCTTTATATATCTTTAATGTTAATGAAATTTCATTAAAACACAAACACATTGCACGGGGCATAGGAGTAGCATGACTGTAATCAATACATTTACAATATAAAAAAAGGTGTTTTAATAGAAATTAATGATACATAACAAAAAAATCATTTTTGTATAGTTTTTCTGTCAAATAGCGTTTGTTATTAACTATATTTATATATTGTTGTATATAGAATGTAAATTTACCCACTAAATCTGTAAAACGTTCTCGACATATTCGTTTTTTTAGGTTTTCAAAATGTTTGGTGAGTCGTTTTGAAAAACTTTTGATTTCATTGAAGAACAAATCGAAACTTTTTTTCGTATTCAAAAATGAATGTATACTTTTCTGAAAGCATAGGTCTCATGTATGAAAAATTCAAAATATTTTTCACTTTTCATAAGCCAATTTTGTGGAAAGGAGTGAAATGTGTTTTTTACATTCAAAAATTTTTATTTCGTAAAGCAATTAAGCAATTTGCATAAAATTCTTTTTAAAAAATCAAGAAAAGCCTTCTTGGCTAATGTTAATAAAATCAGCCAAAAATCTTAAAAAGAGGTTGAAGTTATAAGATGAAAAAACACTAAAAAGAAACAAGTTTTTTTCTCAAATTTCAAAATTTATTTTTTTTTACAACTTGAAAATAAAACTTGTCTGAGAGAAAAAACTTTTTCATTATGAAGTTTTTGAGTTTTTCTTTAATTTTGCATCGAAAAAATTTATTTCTGATAAGTAGCTTTTAAGCAACAATTTTTTGAAAATTATAGTAGCAAAAACATGTACATGCAGCAACTGATGTAATGGCAATTCAAACCATTAATAAATTCGAAAATTAATTTATTTTAATTTTTACTCATAGTTGAGTTAATTTTATTTGTATTATTTAAAAGTTGTCTAGAAATAAAATAAAACCTAATAATCTGGCCAGGGGGAAAAGGGGGAGCGGCCAATTATTAAAAAATATAAGTTTTTCTTTTTAAAAACTTCCTCATGTGTGTGAGGGTCAATGTTTTTTAGCAAAATAGTTAAAATAATCTAACTTATTCAGGAAGGAGGAAGGGTTGTATATTGAATTTCCGCTTTTGTAGCGAAAACTGGCTTATGTACCT
>AGDA01052470.1:0-12557 GCA_000281935.1 Mengenilla moldrzyki | reverse complement strand
AAATTTTTATAGATCGTTTTATTCTGTAAAACGTTTATAAAGGTGATTTTTTGAAAAAATGAACTGTATTTTAGATATAAGTGAATTTATGTTTTGCTACTGTCCAATTACAACCTCCCTAACTCATCCCTCAATGAATTATCGCACGAATGGCATATGTCTTTTTCAATCCGAAGATATTTCTAATCGAATGAGGCTACTTAAAAAAAACGGCGTCTGACCCTATGGACTTTTCCTTGAAAGTCCTTTCAAATTACGACAGCAAATTGTACTAAATAAATAGTCTATACTTTACGTCTGTGATTTAAAATAATCATTTTTTATTTTAATAAAGTTTTTTGTAAACTTGATTTCTTTGAAACTCAAAAATGTGAAAACGTTGAACAAATACTCAACTGTTGAAAATGATTAAAAGTGACATCCGAGTATTAAAAATTTAGGCTCACCAACAAAGTCTTGTATAATTTCATGAAAGTTTACCAGCAGATTTTGCTAATCAATCTATCTCTAAAGTAAATTCACCAAAACACCTTATGTTACTTATATGTTATTATATAAAGGAATAAAATATGCATATTTATAATTTTTTTTAATTTAAGAACGATTAAATTCAAAATTAAGTATTCAATCAAAAAACAAATTTATTGAAAAGGAAAAGAATGTCATTTTATCAAGTACTGATAAAATTAGGCACCAGTTTCAAGTATTATCTAATGCGGATAAATTGTACCTAAAAAAGAATTCTGTGAAAACTGTGATGTATTGGTATGTAGATTGTGCTTTACAGAGTCGACAAGACGATTTTGAATTATTTAATTACACATATCCCAATATCAATCATGTCTACTTGTTGGAAGTAGTACTTCAAGTGGAGGTTTTGCAAAACGAAACCAGTAATTCTAGTATTCAATCAATTCCACTTTGCGAAGGGACGACAAATTTGATGGTGAATTCCAATATGAAATATGCATACGTTCAACGGAAAATCATTCCAAAAGGTTATTTTTTTGATTTAAAGTTGTTTATTTTAGATGATAAAACTGCAAATGACTGAGCTATGAACAAAATATTTTCCAAAGTTCCCTAGAGTAATGTAGCTGTAGCTAAAAATATAATACTTAATATACATATATTGCAGAGGCGGCGAACACGTTGACTGCAACAATTTTGAAACTAGCCCGCAAGGCTAAACTTTAACAATTTGCTTTCATTTAAATTTTATATTTAAAAAAGTAAGTATGCTAAAAATATAATAACAAATTTAAGTACGATCCTGATCTATACCTCAATATTTAGATCAGATATATATTAACCAACCAAAAAACTTTTTAAACGGATAACGGTTCATAAAATACTAATAGTCGTCCACAAACTATATTTCACAGAATAAATGGCATTTCACTAAAAAATTAAGTTGGTCATAGTGAGTATAAGGGTATTGCTATCCATTTTTTAGAACCGGGAAGAACCGCTCAAAATAGAGTTGGCTAATCTGTGTTGTCTGTGATTAGAATCAATTTCGCCAAAATATAAAAAGTCACAACCAAAGATTATAACCAGGTTGCTCGTCAAAAAAAGTCTAATAACTGATAATTGCGCAATACTGTTATTACGAACAAGGTGTGCAAGGCGTCTTATAATCTCGGAAATCAATTACATGTGTGGTGTGCAATTGGTTACGAATGAGTCAAGACGAAATTATTTGATTTCCGAAACGTTTTTCTTCAATATTTTCTAAAATTTTGTGAAAATTTTATGTATACAAAAATTTTAAATGAAATTAATTTTTTTAAGATATTATATATATATGTAATGTTTCAATTCTAATTATGAGATAATAATATGATAAGAGCTGTTCAATTCATTTCTATATTAATTGGGGTTTCCCTGGAAAATTGGATGTATTTCGTACATTTTTAATAAAATTATCATTGAGAAAACAAGTTTCATTTTCAAGAAGAAAAATCGACATTTTATTGTGAAAAACATGTTAACTTTAGTTCTATAAAAAATGTCAAAATAGATTACTTTTGAATTTTATCGTGTATAATTCAAAAATATATACAATGTATTACATATATAATTCAGTAAAATTTCAATATAAGTTAGTGTCAAAACTCTATTTTTAAGGGGTATTACGTAAGTATTCCGTAAATTTTATTCTATATTTTAGATCTATTACGTACGTGTTTCATCCTTTTGGCTATACAGGATTTATAAACTTGATATTTTTGATTTAGTATATTTCCAAAAAATATTTCAGAGCAAACCATGTAAAAAAATTTAGCCAAATGGTTAAAAAATTTACAAATAAACCAAAAATGCTACAAGCATAGTTTAAAAAATGTTTTATAATTGTTTTTGTCTCAGTAAAAAACTTTTGATTCTTGTTCGGTAATCAGTTTTTTTATTGCATTTAATAGAGCCAATTTCAAATATTTCAATTGATGGTAACAACTGGGTGTTGCAAGGTAATCAGCTGACTTTGACTTTAACTTGTAATGGATCTAATACGATTTATTACTGTATCGATTATTATAATAACTACCGAAATGTAACTGGGAACGAAACGTGCAAAAATTGGTATTACGTTGCAGACAATTGTTCAGTGCCTATAAGCTACTACTACTATTGGCCTGGACAGTTTTCAATATTCGTCTATTTGAAGAACGATGTGTCCTCTATTCAACATCCGATAGTTATTAATGTTTATGAAAGTAATGGTCTTTTGAAATTTTAACGTAGTCATAATTTTTCACTTTTTTTCTCTATCGGTATTATGTAATGTTTAATTTTTCCAATTAATATGAAAATCATAAAAGGTTTACAATGAGAATTTTTTTTTCCTCATTTTCTGTTAAACAAGCAAATGATAATTATTGAGACGCATAGAATTAATTTAAAAAAAATTAATTATTTGCTTAATCATGAAAGTATAAAATAATCGTATGTAGAATTTCAGTAATTTGCAAAAACCAGTCAAGAAAATTAATTAATTTTTTTTTAATTTTTTTTAATTTAATATCGAAAAGAGAAGTTAGAAAAAAAAGAAGTTGTAAAAAACTAATTATATCTTCTTCGTGTATAATTTATTGTTTATTGAAAAGTTGCAAAGTTTTTTTTCCCTAAATGGAATTGGAAACTATAAATATTATTTTTGGTTAAGCAAGTCAACAAATACAAAAGAGCAAATAATATTTTCTTTCTTTCCGATTCAGAAAAATTAATAAAAAAAATTGTGTTTTTGAAACCTGAAATGTTTTATTACGAGTTTTTACAATGATCTTAATCATTACGGGAAAAAATTGTATGTAAATTTAACGAAAACTGTTATTGATTCAACGAATTTGAAGTACGAAACTCGTTGAAAATTAAATTACAATGTGTTAAACTTAGGTCTTTTTCGAAAACCCAATCCCATTACGCTGCATCTTAACCTTTCTTGGCTTAGGTTTTTAAATGAATAAGTAAAAACAAATTTAAGTCGTATTCAAAACTTTTATCTTTAACAAGAAAATTTCACGTCATAGCTACTCGGAATTACTCAACTCCTATGTTTTTGTACAAACCGGGTAAGTTTGCAAAAATACTTTTCAATTCTGTTCTGAACAGAACATTCTTTTTGAACACGACTTTAGTTTACAGACTTCACTAACTGCAATACAAATCTTGGCGTTTGTGTTTTAATTTTTTAAAATTGTATTTAACATGGTTGTTTGTTTACATTTCTGTTATATCGACGTTGTCTACTCAACAGTGCAACCACTCGGAAGCGTCTTTTTCACAATAAAACGAACTTTTCGTAATCTCAGAAACGTGGTTCTTTATTCGCCATTTTTCTCTATAAGCAGTATATACAACTTTTTAAATAATTTCTTCTCTTGTACATATCAATTTCAACCAATCCGTAAAAATGCAGGGTGCTTCAAGATGTATAAAAAAGTGCCATGATAAACATCATGGTAGATCGCGATGTACCTTATTCAGGTTTTCGAACAAGAAAATTGACTATGATGAGGTCTTCGAAAACAGACTGACTAAAAAAACTATCAAATTAATGACATAAAATTAATAACAATATTGCTAAAATATTTTATACTGAATCGACTTCTTTAATTCAAATGCTTTCGATATAAATCAATTTCTCAACGTGAGGCTTACGCCCCACAGGGGGCATTTTGATAGTTAAACGGGGCAATTCAAAAATGGACTCGACCAATTTTAACTTCTTTTTTCCGAACAATTTGAATACAATGCTAGGTATCGTCAAATTTAACAAAAAAGTAAATTTAAAAAAAAACGCTGTAAATAATTGTTAGATATAATTTCGTTTGTGACGTTATTTAAATATCAACTGGGGGATTAGAGTCTTCAAGTAAATTTTGTCGGAAACTTCGAGAAATATGTCAGTATGGGGGGCATATAAATTCTAGAAATGTTAAAGGTGGGTTATGGCATAGCAAAGGTTGGGAAACATTGATATAAATGATATTCAGCTTACATTTATATACAGGACGTTTAATTTATCGAAATAATTAGCTATTTTGGAATTCAAGATAAAATTGAAACTTTTTAGGAAATGAATTTTTCAATTAATACTTCAAACAGATGTGAATATAAATACTTAATTCCAGTATATGTTGCTTAGCTAGGTTACATGTATTAAGTATAGAGTATGAAAAGTAATTTTTGGGAATAAATATTGAATTATGAGCTCATGTCGCCACAATAATCCAATTTGAATTCTAGTCTCATATTATTTTTAACTGAATGATAGTTTATACATAAGGACTCCGCCGAGAGAAAAGTTATTTTTGCTTATGAAAAAAAAATATATATATAAAGACTACTAAAAAATTAGTACATATAGTGAACACTATTTTTTCTATTATAGTTTATAAAACTCAAACATAAAATATTTTGTAGACTGTAAACGAAAGTTATTAGAATATATGAAAATTTTATAAAGTTTTTTATTATGTTTAATAAACTTAATTACAATTTTTATTGAACAATATTTAAAAGATTAATATTTATATAAATTAGCGGAATTAATAAATTATTAAGAAAATCCATTTATTCATTTGCATATCTATCTAAGTTTAACGTAATAAATATAGTTAATTTTCAAAATTTATCTTGATTTTTTAATCAAATGGTGGCACTTTGAGTCTGTAGAACTTATAGAGGACAAAAATAGATACAAATCCCAATGTAAGAAGTTCAGTATACAAAAGTTGGGTCGTTATGATGTCAGATTTTTAACCAAGCTGTGAATTAAAAATCAATTGAAGTTTCTTTGAGAATTTTTTTTCGAATAAATAAAAGTAGAAAAAAAATGCTAACTTTTATACTAAACGTAGAACAGAGGAAACGTATACAAATAATCTTAAAATTGTAAAAAACTGTATATCATTATAATTATACACTGAGAAAAATATTTATTTATAAGTAATAATATAATATTAAAATCTAATAAAACTTTTAATAAAATATGAAATAAAAAGCAAAATTTATTAACATTGTTATAATATTTTTTTTTAAATATTGTTTTTTTTTAAGTTTTAACAATAATTTCTTAATACCGCGAATTATTCATTAATTTTGCGTTGAAAAATTAAAAAAATACTTTTTTTAATAATATTATAATAATATTTTTTTCTAATTGTAAATAATTTTTTTATTAGCTGTTAATATTTTCCTCATAATAATTTTTTTTTTCATTAAACGTTTTTCTCAGTGTATTGATATAATAATAATAATTTTATTATATGTTCAAAAGTTTACAATGTCACGTCAATATTCAAATATACAACTGGGAAAAGTGCATCTTAAAGACCCTTTAGTGCAAGATATTTAATATCAATTATTAAATTTTCATAAAAAATATTAGAATATTTCGCATCTGTTATTAAAATATTATAAATTTCTTTTATTCATTATTGTCACAAACATAATAAACTCAATTAGATAACTTTATTAAACATTATTAAATTTACTTTTCGTAATTAATCCTTATTAAAACTCTTGTACTAAACACGTTTAGCAACTTTTTCTTCCAATTTACTTAACTTTGCTTAGAGTAGTTTATAACTAGTATATACCTGAATCAAGATACTGCTTTATTTCACAATTGTTATATGTTTTCATATGTAAATGAAGTAGATATATGTAATTCAAAACATTGAAAAACTCCAGAAAATCGTGACGAAACAGCTCAGTATTCTGTTAAAATAATTACCCTACATATTCATTGTCGCCTAGAAACTTCCCGACAGGTTGTTCTCCTGGCTGTGCAAGTTTCTAATTTTTTGCCTTGAATATACTTCACCATAATAATTTCAAATTACAATGCTTAATTACTATATTTTTCCATAAGAAATAACTTAATTAATCAATCGTCACAGTTTTTATTATTTCATTTCCATCAAATAACTGTGACAAAATAATATGAGAAATTATGAACGTGTATTTTATTTTATTAATGTTATACAAAAACAAAATCATAAAGTTTATATTGAATTCTTAGTAGCCATTTTTTGCCTAATTATGCTCAAAGTATAATTTTTTAGATTTTTTTTTTATTTTATTACGTTTTTTTTCAATTTTCAAGACATTTAAAAAAAAAATTAAAAAAATTTAAACTAAATAATGTATACGCTTACAATTATAGGCATACATTAAGTGGAATTCAAGAAAACTGTCCAGAAATTGATCTTAAAATTTTGGTTGGGAAAAAATTGTAAAATGCTCAAAAACTTTTTAAAATTTAAAAAACTGGTATTCTAAAATGAGTAAACGGTGTAATATTTTCTAGTCAGAATTGCCTTAGTTATGTAACAAATTTTTTAGATTCTAAATTTGCTCTCAAATATAATAAAAATAATTTTTAACATGACTTATAGATGTAAATAATTAGTGCTGTAATTAACTTGCAATAAAACTTGAAGCCCTCATGCTGCTTTAAAAACCACATGTTGACTTTTGATTCCCAAGTTAGAAACATGACGCTTAATCAATAACATTATTCGCAATTCTATTTTATCTCAATTTCCAATTAAATATATATTTTGGATTTTCAATAAACATTATTTTATACAAAACAAGTTCACTAAACTAGTCAAGTAATTTTTTGCTTTTCTTTCATTAGCTAAAAAGCAACCTCAATTATCAGTTATTGTTGTACCAATATCATTCACAATACTTTCCATAATCACGATTATATTTGGAATCGCCTACTATGTGCATAATAAAAATGCGTAAGTTTTTTATTTTTTTTAATTAACCCATTAAAGATTAATTTTAAACTGGTATTTCAATGTCTTAAAGATGCGTTGGAAATACTTGAAAATTGATTATACGGAAAACAGTTTAAAGAATTTTTTGAGTGATTTTTAATTCAATATGTTCATTAAATTGAATTCTGTTTTTTACTACCGAATTGAACTTTTTACAATAATTAAAATTTATTTTAGAAACGTAGATTAGTTTATTGGATATATCTGTAACAACCAATTTTGCTTTCAGTCGTTTTCAATTTTTTTTAACGATCACACTGGGGATCAAATTTCATATTTTTTCCCAAAACCCAAATGTTTAAAATTTGTTAGTATTTAATTAGTGATGATAGAAAACTAATATTGTTTTTAGTTCCCTTTAACGTTGAAAATTTTTATTTTTAAAAAAATTAGTATCAAAGAATTCAGAAAAGATTGCCTAAGTATTGTACAAAATTTTATGCAATTATCTTAAGGGGTTCGTAAGTTATAAAGAAAAGAATGGTGAAAAAACCAAAAAATGCGCATTTTTCAAAATTTTTACAAAAAAATAGAGTGATTATAGAAAAAAAAAACTATTTTTCGAATAAAAGTATTTGAGTTTGAATTCCACTTAGTATATTTAGAATTTTCCTTTTAGTCACCATTTTTCAGAAAAAAATTTTAAGTTTAGCATAGCGTTTTCAGGTACAGTTGCAACCGCTTTTCGAGCACCGAATTAAAATCTATTTATTGATTTTTTTCGCTCTTATTTATCAAAATATTTTCACTTATTATCTCTATATTCTAAATTAACATTCTTTAAAAAAAAATATGCTTTTTTTACAAATTTATAGGTGTATACTGGGAAAGTTTTTGATTTATTTTTAAAAATTAGAGTTAAGTCTCTAGGTGCTTTCGGACAAATATCTTAAAAAATCACAATAACATTTTGTTAAACGTATAACCATAAATAAATTTATGGTTAAAAATTATAATTAATACGTTTTTTTACTCCATGTAAATTTTTCATTTACGTTTTTAAAATCTTTTTAACTGAAATGGCCATTTTTAAATAATTTAAAATAGCGCAGCATGCACTACAAGATATCTCGTAGTTGGCAATCGATGGGTTAAATTAACGTTATAAGTAATTTAATAAATGTTAAAAAGTATTTACTAAATTACATTTTTTAATGTTAATAAAAAAGTTGCAGCTTTTTTTTTTAATTTTTTAAAGTATATTAAACTTTTCTTTTGAATTTTGATAAGAAGCCTTTAATTTAATATCATAGGTACTTTATAACAGTTTGTCAAATTTATTTAAAACGTTTCTAAATCTTAGTAGTTTTAAAAGATATAAATATTATTTTATTGTTTAAAACAAATTCAGAGAAACGTGGAATATTCTCTGATACATTAGTGCTTTTTTCAGAGCTTATTTTATGCAAGAAGCAAACGAATATGTATTTTCAGTCGTGTATAATAGATGCATTAGTCAGTACCTTAAATATAATATATGCTTACACATTAACATAATGTTTATTGTGAATCTTAATTCTTTAATGGGTTTAAAAATACCTTTTTTTTTACAATTTTTTTTCAAAAGTATCATCGTTGAAGTGGCCAATTTCGACTTTGGTCAGCAAGACTTTGAATATAAAACCTTTAGACAACGAATTCGGGAAGAATTAATTAACTCAATACCGAGCTCATTAATTAACCGATTTCGATCGAATTCCGCTCACGAATTGTTGAGCGATTAAGTGATAATAATTCGTCCAAACGGTATAAATACAGACTGTAATGTAATACTTCTGTAGAGATCGTATTCGAAACAAACAATTTGTATATGTATAAGAAAACGTTTCGGGGCATAAAAGTAATTTTAAGAGACTTATTGGATTTATGAAATCTGGAAAAGTGTTAAAATATGATAATAGATTATTAAAACGTTTGCGCTTTAACTTACAATTTCCTTTTAAAACAGTTTGTATGTTAGTCAAGCATTTCAGTTTTATGTTAACCGTTGAAGAGTTTAACTCTTGTTTATTAAATTACTGTTATTAAAAACTCGAAAAAGTAGTGCCTTAATTTTTCATTGAAATAGTTCGAGATTTGGTCAAATAATTTTCCAGGTTTCTAGACCGGCTATTGGAAACGGATGGCACCTTATTAGGTATCAAGTAGGAAATAAAGGTAATTTTTTATAACTTAAGTAATTTTTTTTGATAATGAAATTAATCAACAATATGAAATTAATAAACCGCACCCAATTTAATGGATATTAAATTTTTAGAAAATTTTGCAATTTTCAAAATTGCAAAAAAATCTTTTCACCTTTTTAAAATACCTGTTTTTTATGCATATTTACTAAAGGAAAAAAATGACTTGAGTTTTTTCCATTTTTTCTCATATGTATTTGTAAAAAAAAACTAATATTTTCTAATATGTTGAGAGAAACTTTTCGTATTTGTTTATTCTGAAGTTACGTTTTATTTGAGATGTGATTTTATTTCAATGGCACTTATCAAGCATAAATTAATTAGCATGAAAATTATTGTGTACAGGGACTGGTTGATTTCAAAACAGTTTTATAATCGGATCCGAAGTAAAACCAGGTGTATTCACTTTCGTTTTTATGCTTGTACGATTTTATTAGAATCTTAAATTATGCTTGAAAATGATTTTCTCCCGTGGCTCCTTCATATATATATAATCGTAATTAATACGATGTATTCGACGTTTTCTTTGGGTAAAAAAATTACCTTGCATTTGTACATGTATGAAAAAAGGTGCGGTGTACTTCAAATCAAAAATTCATTTCATGATTTTTTTTCTTTAAAAAATAAATTATAAGTTTTTTTTCGAAATACTTTTTTAAAAAAAATGATAACTGGCTACGTACGAATTATATTAATTAAATTATCGAAAAAAGAATCACATTTTTTAACTTATTGTTTTTAAAAAAAAAAAAATATATGAAGTCTTATAAAAATCGTAGTTCAACAACTGGAAATTAGTTCGTTAGTTTTGTAACTTTTGACGACAAATTTAATTAGGAAAATCAGGATTCTCATAATTTATAATCGGGATTATTAATCTTGAATTCAGTGTTGCATAAAGGATATAAAAGTATGACTACCTTTTTAACTTTAAAAATGTTACTCTAATATTTTTAGTCATGAAACAGGCTTTTTTCAAATCTTAGTTATGCTAAGCTTTAACTCGAAAACAGAGTAAGTTATTACAAGATTCTGTCTCGTATACAGCTTTCTGAGTAATTTAAACCGTATACATACACCTGTATAGTCATTTTTATCTTAAAGTCTCATTTGAAATATTTTTTCACTGAATATTAAGTACGATTATTGTCAAAAGTTTTTCCAAATGTATATTTTGTAGAAACTTGTTTAAGTGTGTTTGACTATAGGTTTGTTTATGCAATCATTCGCATGATGATTTTTTAACATTAAATATGATACCAAATAGTACAAAAATAAAATGAAAATGAGATTAAAAGTGGATGAAAATGAAACTTGAGTAATACTCAGATTCAAATTTATAAAAATATCTTTCCGGTAATTTTAAAACAATTAAAATTTTGCTATATTTTTAATCACTTTTGCACTGATCATATAAATCATTAATAACGAATACGTTCACCACAGGATTTTTGAAAGCAGCCATCAAAGATAAAATTTAATTTTCTGTTTTTACTTAAATTTTATGCTTGAAAACGTAAAAATATTTGAAAGTTAACTTCAATTTTGAAACTTGCTCTAAATGAAATAATATATTGTTCGTATTGGTGTATTTTGGAAAAAAAATTTCAAATGTTTTTCAGATACATATGTTTTCGAAACGTGAAAAGGTGATTTGATTTACTGTAACATAAGGTTAATAATATTTCCTCTATTTAAAAAAGCGAAAACGAAATTCTCATCGTACATTTGTGCGAAAACGTGACAGCAAAAATGAATGTACCAAGCAGAGGGTTAGAAAAATATTTCTCCAGTCTTCTTTATTAGTTACATTTTTGCAAACAAATTTCCATTAATCATTGAGATCATTACGCTTTCTAGCTTAAAGCTACTTACTTCTTATTACTTTCTTGCTCAAAAATTCAATTATAGCGACATTAATTTTCTGTTATAAAAAATTTTTTAAATTTTCCTATTTGTAAGTTTAAATTTTATATACAGGTCTTCAAGAGTCATAACTCTTTGACTCTATTTTTATATTGCATGCTAACATTCTTGATCATTAAAGGAATTCTGAAAATTAGAGATTCTACTTTATTTCTTAGCCCCTTTTCCAACCCTTATTACTCCCTTTTATTTGAGCTTGCTTATTCACATATATTATCGTAAGCCTTTTCCACTCGCTTACATTCATATTGTGTACATAAACTTATTTATTGAGAAATTCAATATAAATGGATTAACGCTTAAGACCCAACGACCTCCTGGAGAAAAACTGGGGTTCTTAACTCCACAAACACTGAAATACGCCCTAGTCTACGTTTCATCACAAAATTTACTTTGATCAATTTTTTATCTTTTTGATATTCTATCTTTGAGGCCGTATTTCATATGTTGCCGTATATATTTAAATGTTGTAATGCAAGTTTTAAAAAAATTGCAATAAACATACGGCTTATAATTTTTTTGGTACCAATTTGAAGAAAAACTCAAATATTTTATGCTAATGTGGTTGTTTCTTCACAGTCATATTTAGTTTTTTTGGAAAATGAAAATTCAAAAAAAAAGTTAAAAAATACGATTTTAGTCAGTTTTTAACTTTAAAGTGTCAAATCTAAAGTTCTCTCCGTACATCTGTTTAAACAAAATTTTGGTCAAATGTAACATCAGTTGTCTAATTTTTTAATCTATTTTTCGAAGTGCTTTTTTAATTGAATAAGCAGAAAACAAATTTTGTATTATAAAAACATTTCATACTGTACCGAAAATTGGTTTATAATAATTTAAATTTTTTTCACTTTTTTCATATACTTGACGTGTATTTTAAGATATACTAAGAAAATAACATTAGTGGAATTAACTATTTTCATTGGCTAATTTTTCTTTGACTAATAAAAATAGTAAGTTCAACTATTTTGAAATAGTTGCTTAACGATTAAAAATAGAGTACTATTTACATTGTACGCATGGAATAAAAAAATTTAATAACTACAGTTTTAATTATTAGAACTATTTTAGGAGGGTAAACAAATGTTTTTCTCATATCATAAAATTAACTATTTTCAGCTAGTTAAATAAACTTTTTTAAATTATTGAG
>AGDA01052468.1:0-13225 GCA_000281935.1 Mengenilla moldrzyki | reverse complement strand
ACAATGAGGAAAATATTTGATAGAATAGTTTTATATCTAATTAGAAATTCTTATTTATCCATATTTTCAAATTAAACTTTACCCAGTTTTTGTGATATTATATAATTTGGGATCTTACTTTTCGAATTTGAATCTACACAACCAACTACTTGATACGAAAACAATATAAATTTAATATAGACATAAAAAGATGAGTTTCTTCATTTTTTTCACATACATTTTACAATGTTTTCAGATAATTTTTACATTTTTTATGTAATGAGTTATTTATTTTTGAAAATGTAAAAATCTTATATTTCTTTCCTTATATTTACGTAAAAAATCTATACATTAACACGCTCACTGTCAAAAAATATGATTTTTGTAAATATCCGATTTTTTTGTTCCAAGTAGAAATAAGTGTCTTTACTACTAATTAATTCCATTTTTTTCAATATTTTTATAGCATAATTGCTTATTTATACTTCAGTGAGAAAAATTGATAGTAAAAAAAAAGACAACCAAAATTATTTTATTATTATAAGTATAATTTACTTCAGTGTAACTATTCATCTATGAATGGTAAAAATTATATACTACGATAAAAAATACTGATAGTAATGTTAACAAAATTGATCATTGTCATGTATAAAAATATCAGTATAATTGTAAAAATTTTCCATTTTTTTCGTGCTCTCACACGGCTCTGTGTTTATTACAAAAATCATTATTCCATCTATATTTTATATTGAATAAGTTTAAATAGAATATATATAAACACGTAGTTTTAATTAAACTTATTACAATTATACAATTTCGGAAAGCTATTGATAAAGTAATATTAATAATAAGTACAAGACGAATAGCTATGAAAAAAGGAATAGAAACTTTGAATGAACCGCACTTAAAATAAATTGATTTGTTGAATTTATATTCCCAGAAAGTAGCAGGCCAGTCTTAAGCATTCCTTCGTTTAGTAACCAAAAGCCACAAAAATGTAAACCTCTTTCAAAAATCGTCACCAAATACGTTAAAAATAAATATTCTATAAGGAAAAATACATGTGGAAACAACTCTGGCATATATTGTGCTCAATAGACTAACACGTTTATATGTTGATGTACGTAATCACGGATCCGTGTAGTCGGCAATGAACTTGTTAAAATTTAAACAGCTTTACATTTATTTTGCGTAACATTTCCAATAAATTCTTAAGTTCAAATGGTAATAATTTTATAAAGAATCTGTGTAAAACCTTACATAAAGTAATTGAAACAATTCAATATGTAAATCTTCCATAGAGTTTGATGGCTATTTTTATTAAAGTTTTATTTTAATCGAGTTTATCGGAAGAGAATTGAGCAATATAAATTTAACGTTGACCCTTTTAAAACAATTTTATTTTATGATTTTAAACAATGTATGAGGAAAATTTCTAAAACTATATTTTACAGCAACATTTTAATTATCTTAAAAGTGTATATTTTGAAAGTGAATATGAAATGTAGTAGGCGATTAATTCTTATATTTATATACATATAAACTTGTTTTGTGACCAGAACTTTAACCAGTTTTAGAGGAATCTTGCAATTGACGCATTTCAGTTTTATCGTTTGCAATATGTTGACAGAACAGTGACCGAATTATTCAATGAAAATAATAACGTAAAATAAGTCTTTAGAAATTTATAACTTTTTCTTTACGCGAAAGTTTGTCATCGTTTTTATTTATTGAAGATTTCTTTTTCTTTTGGCTACTTTAGCGTAATTTTCAGATCTGATTTAACGTTCTGGAAAGCAAATTATACACTTTAAATCATTTCTCTCTTTTAATTAATTCATTATTTATTTATGGGAAAATTTATTGTCGTTAAAAATGGAGCAGTTAAAGAAAATACGATACTGTTGATATTGAAAGTTTGATAAGTACAAGTTTTTTTATAGAAATTTATATACTTCTGTAATTTAATTAAGCTTGATTAAAAACTTTAGGAGCAATTGAGCTAATATAGGATTGAAAGTATTTTTATGATTTGAAATAGGTTCATTTAAGACACTAATGTAATGAAAATTGAGTATTTAATTATTTTATCACTTCTTATAAGTAACTCTTAAAGTTTTTATTAACATGATACAATGATGAATCTATAAAAAAAGTAATTTGTGTATTAAGATGATAAATTATGTTTAAAACTCAAATTTTTTCCACCTTCAATAGGCTAAAAATTCCTATTATTAAAATAAATAAAAAATGTCTTTTAGACGATTCAACATTGAATTTAGTCTTATTTTAGATACAAAATGTTCTGTGGGCATTATTATGTTTAGTAACTCTTTGAGAGTTTTTAAGTTATCTAAAGTATTTTCAGCCAACTTTTGAAAATTTTCAGTTAATTTGGGAATTTAATTTTTATATTAATTTCTTACGGCTACATATATTGTAATAATATCAATGGGACTGTAGTGATATTAGAGGCTATTCTTGAAGTTGAAGATTTAGGAACAAGATGAACAAACTCTAGTTTTATTAAATTAATTTTAAACCTCACACGCGAGTAACTATGAGTGCATTTTACCTTTTTTTTTAATGCAGTTTTTAACAACAAAATATTTTTAAAGTGATTCTTAAGGGCTCTTTAGAGTTCTATTAGACCTTTTTAATGAATTTAATTCAATAAAAACGATCTTATTTATTTTATGAATCTCCAGGGGTTGATATACGTAACTTCTGGAATTACTGCTTTATAAATTTCTGGATTTTTTTAATGTTATCATTTGCATTTTATGATTTGCATATTCAAGAGCACATAAATCGTAAAAATTTACAACTTTTTTATAGTGGAAATTAAAGTCGAAGTCAATATTCATAAATAATAAGTTTACATTTTTTTGAACCTAGGTGCTTTAGAATTTAAGATAAAATAAGACTTATACTGTTTATATATAAAAAAACTATAGTTAAATATTTTTTGGTTTATTTATGTAAAATTTAAATTACTTTAAACCGATATGTCATAATATTAAATGATTAATACACTTTTTGTAATTTATCAATTAATATTTCATTCAAATCTCTCTGAATTTTTAGTAGTATTAAAATATATGCAATGTTTCATTAATTTGCATTTCTAATTTTTAAAATATTTTACTGATTTGTAACATATTTAGTTTGAATATGTATACATGTAAATTATTGATTCATACGTTTTTCTATGTCTATGAATGAAAGTCCATGTATTTAGTTTATTATATTTATGTAAAAAAGCAATATTCAGTTACACTATTTTCTATAGTGCAAGGCATATGTCAGAAACAAAATAACACAAATGTTAAGAGTAGGGTATATACGTCTCACGCGGCCTGAACGGAGAATTTTCAAAAAACTGTCTGGCAGGGAACGTGTTAGGTCAAACACTAGTTATAATATTAATGTTTGTATTTAGTCTTTTCATAAATTCGTGTGCATTAATAACATGCGTGAAGTTTCCTATCAATTATTTACTAAACCAATACAGTTTTGAATCTATCAAAACTTATTATTGTTTGAATAACATATTATTCGATTTATCTTCAACTTTTGTAAATATCTAACGCATTTTAGTAGCCGTTGAAGTTGAATATAGATAATCAGTACATGATAATCATATTATTAGTGCCCAAAAATAGTTTAATACCTTTAAACTTAAAGAAAGCAACACTGATTATGAATCCTATTGAGGACGTTCTGTTAATTTTGAAGACGACATTCTTTGTAATCTTGTGGAGTAAAAGCCACAATTAACAATGGATCCGATTGCAAAAATAGTGAATTGTAAGCATAATATATAATTGATTAATATATTAAATTGGTTTTTTAATATTACTTCAATTATTAAGCCAAAAATATTAGTATTGAAGAAATATTTTTATTACACAACAAGGAAGTTTATTATCAAAAATTTTTACTAATCAGAACTCAGATTCCACAATTATCAATACGTGCATTGCGGTTTCAGCAAATTTTTAAGAGACCCAGTTTAATAATCTCATTATTGAAAAGTATCAAAAAACTTGCGAACATGCACTTGTTGAGCTATTGCTTATTATAGTTTTTTGGTGTCGAGGTCTAAAAATTATCTTATTTATTTGCCAGCTATTGCTTTACGGACAATTATTTAAAAACAGCAATTAAAAAATTTATTGAAATTGTTACAGAAAAAACAGAACTTATTTATAGTAAGATCGAAAGCAAGGTTGAAATTTATTTTCATTGATTTTTATTATTATTTTTTAATAATGAACTTCATCGTGAATTCAAATTTATAATAAACATTCAAAGTTTATAAATGTAAAATTGACATTTTTTTTTGTTGTTTCAACTAATCGTCCAATCAAATCATGTAAGAAATAAAAATAATATCATGCTTGCTAAACGAGGTTAGCGCCTTAGCACTATAGTCGATTGGCTTATTGTACATTTATGTAAGTCGGTAGTTTAGTGAAGCAATGGCATTTATTTAACAAAATCAATTAACACGACAATTTTATTTCTTAGCAACAATATACCAAGGGTATTTTACAACAGAATGAACATTTTCCAATATTTAAAACAGCTGCCCAGACACTCTCTGAGTATTGCTCTCATAACCCTATCCAGTGGCCTGGCCATAAGTCTCACCAGTGCTGGGTTTCACTAATTCCACATCGTGTGTTTAGTAATTGAGAAGCTACTGTTTTTCTCTCTCCCTTACGACAAAAGAATGCTTATAAAAAGCTCTCTCACTGAAATACGTGATTATAAAAAAGAAGAAGCTTAGATGTTTGGATTTGAAGTTTTTCTTTCCCTAACCATCTTCAACTTCATTTACTTGTATTATCGCTATTTTTAAGATTTCGTTTTTCTTTGTTAGAGATAAAGTTGTGTTTGTTTTTTAATTTAATCCTTTCCTGTGTTAATCACCGAAAATCACTGTTCATTTTCCGGAATTGCATCATATTTTCTTGAAAACTTTTGTCACATTAAAGTTTAATTAGTAAAATCTGCCTTTATTTTATTATAAAATAATATATTATATTGTATTATATTATATTATATTATATGAATCTGATGATCACAGAATAAGTAAATGATCCGCATCGTCAGTGTCTTGGTGTGATGACGATTCAAGATCTTACTTTAGTGAGGCGCTCGATATCCTATAAGTTCCATTATATTCATCACACACCCTTGGTGCAAATCAGTCTATCAACTCGGATCACTTTACACCATAGGATAGAGGTGAGAAGAGAGGTTGACATACGGCCTCTTATTTGTTTATTCAATGCTGAATATAGAAAAGCACTCAGTAGTTTCTACAGCCTTAAGGAAATCATATAAGCAAATGCAATTGAGGATTTAAAAAATTGAGTTATAAGCATTTAATAGTTAAAGCAACTTCATATTTTAATAATTGAATAAACAATTATTGAAAATATTTAAAGTGCAATGTGTAGTATAATTTTAATAATAAATGTAATAATTTTACACAAATAATTAAATAAAAAATTTAAAAAGTTATTATGACTAATTTTACTCTTTTTTTGAGTGCAAATATAAATTTTGAAATATTATTTTTTAGTATATTTAAATTAATGCCCATATTAATATCTATAAACTTATATATTTTTATTTGGATTTTTACTTAAAAAATTTACATAACATAGTCTATTAAAATAAGATTTCATTAAAAGAAACGGTTACATGCTTTCCATAATAAAACTCTTAATTAAAAGATATGAGTAAAAATTTTGCTCTATTTAGATAAATTGCGCTTAGTCACAGAAACGTAATTAAGTTTTAATGCAATAACGTTTTATTACGCTACACTTGTTATTAATAAAGGAATCCTTACACTAATTTACTTGTAAAATAATAGTAATAAAATCGTGTAAAAGCGTGCATTATTTTTAATAAGATAATGCAATCAGAAGTTGTACAAAATTAATCAAAAATCGATTTGTGAAGCATCTTTCTATTCTATAGCAAAAATTTTAATTGAATTTTCGAAAACAATCGTATTTTCAATAAATTCAAAAGCGAAATAATCATGAATTTCGAGGAAAAATGATATGCTAATTTCAACATTTGTAATTGCGGAGGTTTTTTTCAATTGAAATCAAAATAATCATTCTGAAAAGTTTTAATAAGATTTGTTTTTAATGTAAAAAAAGAAAAAAAATTAAAAAAAATCAATTACGTTCCGCTTAAAGTAATAATAATAAATTTCTTGTACACGTATAAAAAACGGTATTTAAATATTTGCACGGAATTTCTAAAGGAATGAATACAATCCATAATTTCGATTGAGTAATAAGCAAACAATTAGCATTTTAAATTAGTTATAATTGGAACGTAGATGTGAATTTGTGCAGTTAATTTTAATGTAGGCATGAGACGTTAAATCCCCGTAGGTTAAATATTTTGTCTTTAAATACGGCATATTTATGTATCTTAATATTTATATTGCAACTTACTAGGTACATTACTTATCATAGGTCATGGAAAGTACTCGAAATATACACGACATGGACATTTTAATGCTAGATCTGAGACCTTTAAAGAATATATATTCTACTCAGATACTATTTATTGAGTCCTGTTCGTCATGTGTTTATGAAATTTAAGTGGATTATGTTTAAAAATTTAAACAAGCCTTTATATATAAGAATTTTACTATACGAATGAAAATTTCATTGTAAAAACATTAGAGAGCTCCAACTTCGATGAGTGGTAACTTCCGAACTATTTTTATCTTTCAACACCGGCTCCAACCTTTTTAAGTCAATTTTTTTTCCTAATAATTTCTTGTTGTGGCAGAAGAGGTTGTATTTCCTTTGAATGCGCTCGGAAACTCAGCAATAATTAACTAGTTTCGTATATATATTTTTTAAATGTTGATCAAACTGTTTAACAATACTAAATCTACGTTGTTTGTTCAATTCAATTCATTGTTCAAAAAATAAGCCTAAAGTATTTTTTGTCAAAGCAAAGTTTTAATTAAAAAATTCATAAAAGGGATCTTTAAATTTTAAATTTTTTAGCTAAAGCGTAATGACAGCTAAATGAGAGAAAATATTTTATTAAAATAGTTCACTTTTTGAATGCACCCTTTCTTTTTTTTTTAATTTAAAATGTTGACTACATTGCAATAGCGTTGGGCTAATTTATGAGCCATTAAGAATAGATTAGATAGTGACAAATGCACCAAATTACTTTTTATAAAGTGCAATTTCTTTTTATTATGTTCATTAAATGTGATAAAATATTTTTCTTAATTGTGTATGATATAAATTTTTAAAACCCATTCTCCAAAAGATTAGACGTTGTGGCTAATTTTTGTTCTCCGGATCCAAGACCGATACGTCACTTCTGACTCATACTTCGATAAAATAATCTCCACAACGTTCTTAATTTACTGTATTAATAATTTTTTTAATAAAATCTATTCAAAAGTACATTAAACTTAAAAAGAATTTTTATTAAAAACTGTTAGTTTTTTTCATAATGTTTATAAAAACTTTTTTTAAAATACAATGATATTACAGTTCTATGATATTCTATAAATTTGTTGATTATATTTATAAAATACATAAATGTTAATAAAATTTTAAGGAATATAGCCTAAACTTTATAGAATATTTCTCTAATATCTTTTGAAAAAAGGGAGTTTGACACTGCAGTACGTACTGAAATTACATATCTTGAAATTTTTAAATTTTACGCGAGTAATAAGTAATATATTTGTTTGTAATTATGAAATAATACACAGATTTTTCGCTTTCAAGAGTATAAAAAAAGTTTTCAAACATGTTCAATAACTCAAATATTTTGATAAAAAATAATTTTTAGACTTTACACGTTTAGCTTTAAAAAAGTTAAAAACTGTTTCCGACATTTTTTTTTGACTAAAAAGCTAAAAACTTTTTCCGACATTTTTTTCGACTAACCTAAGTTCGGTTTGAACAGTCAACTTGAAAATTAATGGGTGATCTAACATTTATTTTCGATTTTTTATGCAATTTTTTAATTTACAAATCAAATAGATTTCTGGAAGCTTTTTTAAATATATTAAATTGCATTTCCTTCGGTTAAAAAACTTTGAATTATTGAAACTTTTTATTTCGATTTTATGTGTTTACGTATCAATACACAATAGAAAATAATAAATATGTTTATAAGTATTTTTTGCTGATGACTAATGTTATCAAAAAATGTTTTTGTATAGTCAAAGTATGATCATCTTGAAAACGATTTGCTTGTAGGTTTATATATATTTTCATAAAATTAGAAAAAAAGGTTATTTAATTTTTTTCCTTAGTATATGTATGCATCCTAATATTTAGGGTTATGTTACCTTTCTAGTAAACATTTTTTTTATGTTTAAAAAGCATTTTTTTTATATTATAAATGTGTTATTTAATATTAAGTACCAATGGGAACGTGTACACAAATATGTAAAATTAATGAGAAAGTTGGATATTTTAATAGAAGAAATTATTAGTTTTTCGAATTTCCTAAGAGTGTATATAATATAATAAAATAACAAAGGTATGTCGTTTCCGCAATTCGGAAATTTTTATAGACTTTAGCGTTAGCGTTAGCGTTAACGTTAATTTCCTGGCTCACAAGAACGGTGCAATATAGAATAATCAATTTTCTTTATGCATTTATTACTTCATTCAAATTTAGAAGTATAAAACAAACGCAATCATTCGAAAACATCATTAATTAGTTATAATTAATTTTCAAACGAGTTGGAAAAGTGGTCTTTAGAAATAAATTATATACTGTGTATACTATGTACATTAATATTAAAGCCATCTGGAATATTGAAATAATTTTTTTCTTCAAATAGAAATTTAATTGAAAAATTAATGTTAAAACATTGCAAAACAATAAATTAGAGCTTTTAGCAGGGAACAAAACTACAGGTTTTTTAATTTGAGAATTAAACAAAAGACGAGTGTAAACTTTGATTAAATTTCTGCGCGCCCTTATATTTTCCTCCTGTGTAAATTTGATTAGAAAAATTTTCGCAGTTTATAAAATGGCAATTACGCATTGTAAGACTTTTTTATTTCCAAATATAGGTTCAGCTGCTGCCTCGCATTTATATATCGAATCGATTTTAAAACTAGCTCGGGAATCACAACAAGGTCCATATGGCGCCTCAGCTGATATTGGTAATTTTTTAATTTTTTTTTTTAAATAAAAGTATAAAGCAGTGTGAATTTTTTAAATTCGTAGAGAATCTCATCTGTTGATTGAAATAAAATTTATTAGATCGGGGTTACTTAAACTTTTTTCGTTAGCGACCTTATTTAATAATGCAATTTTTTATTCTTTGAGAAATAAATCAATTTAACGGTTAGATTGCAAATTCATAGTTTGATTTTTTTGTTTTCTTATTAGCTACGTCACTAATTACGCAATAAGTGATGTCATAAATGTTCAAATTCAAATTGTAACGTTCTTTAAAATTTTTTTTTAAAAAAACTTAATCGCAGAAGTAAATACATATAAAGTAATTTACTAATTTTTTTTCAAAACATTGTAACCCTAAAATTTTTCTTTACAACTCCAATTGAGATTACCATTCACCTTTAAAGAAGCTCTGTGTCAAGATAATTTGTTTACAAAAGTTTTATATATGTTGTCCCTTTAAAAAAACAAAATTGCAACGTTAAAAAAGAAAGTTTATTCAAATTTTTAATAATCTACATAGGAGTTTTTTAATTTTTTATGTTTTTACTATTTATATAGCTATTTGTTTCAGAACATGTTAACCTTAATTGGTACCGTAAGCGCGCACATATATTTTTCTCTTATTTTATATAATAAATTATAAAATAGTGAACCGATTTATACGAAATTTTGAAAAATATCTTTTTGGGTTGTGCTGTTGAACTCTTTTTAAACTCTATTAAACATACAATTGGAACTTTTTAGTGATAGAAACATAGGGGATTAACGAGGGTTAATTCTGTTCAAATTACAGAAATAAAGGTGAAATTAGTTTTCTAGCGACGCTATTGAATTTTATTTTGTTGATTTTTAAGGCGTTTTCAAAAACACACTCAATAGAAGATCTATTACGTTATAGGTATTCAAAGGTACTCAACTTCTGTGTTTTGTGCAAGTTCGAGTAGCTTTACCAAAATATCTAAATAACATAACTCATCTGGAATTTTTTTGAAAACGCTTCTAGAAAATAATATAAAATTGCCGAAAGATTTCAATGCTTAAATATTAATTGAAATTTTTAATGAAATTTATTACAGAATATAAATGAAAATTAAAATTCCTTTAATACTATAGTTTTGCTACAATAAAAAGGTGTGTTTCTTTTTATGTAATAAAATATTTATTTAAGTCGTTTAATAATGCTGTAAAAAATCTCTAAACTTTTTAAATCTAGGTTATACATTTAAAGTTCATATTTTTTTAGACTTAAAATTTTAATTAGAAATTTATTTGTTTTTTGATTATAAAATAAGAACTCTCTATCTCACTAGAGTATTATTTTCTTTCTCAAGTATTTACTAATATTTGTTAATAAAACAGTTTTTATTTACTACGGATAGATAAATTTTTTATATGTGGCTCAAATTTCATTATGTTGAAAGTCATATTTTTATTGTTAGATTCCATAGAAGGCTATTAATTATTCATAATGAGAAAATGTTGTATATACACATTTATATTGTATGGTATTTGTATTTATTTGAAAATGTAGTAAATTGCTTTTCCAGAAATGAGAATTTCAAATCAAACGTCAATATATCAAGATTTTTCTTTATAATGACAACACAGATAAGCCAGATCGCTATAGAAAATTTTTTTAAAAATTCTTTTCGTTTTTATCTTGCTATAGATTCAAGCAAAAGTGGCGGAATCTTCTGATAAAACGCTCCGCATTGTTGTTAAAAAGATTTATTTTTTTATATTTCTTCGATGGCAATCGTAGAAGAAATAAATATACCAGTTTTTTTCACTGACAATTTTTTCAAGTTTTTTTAGTCTTTATTGGATATGAAATGAAAATATTTATAAAAAATATTTTAAACGGCAACTCTGATTATTTATAGAAAGAGTCTAGTAAAGTCACAGAAGTAACAGATATGCCGACTCCATTTTGATTGGTTCTGAGTGGTTCTGGGAAAAAGGTGGCGCTTTAAGCAATCACCTGTAATATTGTTACTAATGGCGCCAAAGTTACAAATAAAACTACAGTGTTTTAGCTCTTAAAAACGGAAAGTAAATATTCCCAGATAAATCTCTCTTACCTCTTTTACACTACTTTTTCGCGATCAATACCAACTTAAATCTTCAGGGTTTTTCATTTTCAAAATGGAGTCGGCGTATCTGTGTTTTCTGTGGTAAAGTCATCAAATTTTAAATGGAAAAATAAAGAGCGCTTTGCCGATAGGGTAATTTGTGTTTACGATTATAAATAGAAGATTTAACCTTTTCGTGTATAACTCTTTTTAAAAAAGAATAAGTATTAATTTGAGACTATTGACCATATTACACATAGTTTCTCCAAAACACCAAAAAGTGGAGGTACACGTACAATTTGAATTTCTGAGGTCTATTTAAAGCTTTTTCGAAAATTAATCAGAGTAACTCAGTTGAAAACCAGTTTTCAAAAAATATCCACATTTAGGAAAAATCTGTAACGTCAAGTAATTAAAAAAAAGTGGCATTTAACATTTATTTTAAATACGAAACGAACTTTTTTCTTTGAGTCCTTTTTGTGACATCACACTCTTTTTTTTTCTTTTATTTGCAAAATGTGTAACTTCTATGCTGTGTACAATTTTTAAAAATCACAGAGTCCATTTTGAACGTAAAAATATTATAACTGGACTAAGAATTCAGTGCAGACTTTGGTTTTATTCATGTACGCTTCTATCTTGTAATTCGCATACATTTTAATGGCGTTTTGTGATGTATTAAGAATTTGAAAATTTAGATTAATTTTATTTCGCTGTGAAAACTTCTATAATATGCTCTTTGCAATAAGTATTCCGAAAATTATAACAAGTAATCTTTTTTGGGTGAATTTTTGATTTTAAAAAGCTCTATAAACACTAAATTTACGGATTGAGCCAATTTGAAGTTAGCATTTGAAAGCGATTTGACCCGAGTAACTCCAAGTTTGCGTAAAAGTTTAAGCAAACACCATTTCGAAAATTAGTTTTAAGTTAGATCGCTATGTGAAATATTAAAACACTACAATATAGAAAAATATATGGAAATTTTAGCAGATTATGGTTATTACAAGTAATAATTTTATTACGGTGATAATGATTTTATTGTTGCATATGAAATAATAAATTTGTAATGAATGTAAAATTTGAATATTATAATTGTTAATTTTACTCGTAAATATAAATAATTTTATTATCAATAGCAAATTATTTAAAATACGTTTGTTATCGACAAACAATTTAATAAAACCATTTTTCATAACACAAAAACAGTAAAATTTATAATAATTTTTTCTTTATTCAAGATTTTAAATATGTGTTAAGTTCAATATGAATGTTATTCTAATAAATAAGCGTTATGTTCCCCTTTCAACATTATGTAGAATATATAATTTGATAAACTACATATCATTCAGGCCAATAAGAACTTCCTTATATTACGCTTTATACAGAGTGCTTTCCTAGTCAACCTTGGCTTCATTATAACTACAGCTTATGTTAATATTGGGCTTTAATTAAGCAAAACTTAGAACCATTTTGAGTATTTCTAAAATTTCTTTTAGTAACAAAAAGCTAGTAAGGTATTTAAAACTATATCTTTAAATTGTAGTGTTGTTTACTTTTGCATATTCAAAGAAAGTTTTTCCTATGGTCTTAATAAATTTTTCGCACGTGCGTAATTTTTCTTAAGGCAAACAAAAAGTGGAAAAACTTTATAAAAAACCGAATTTATTTTTTTTTAGCTGCATAAAAAGTCGAAATTGAAAAAAGAACGATTTTCATCGAATTGAAAAATAAGCAATTTATCGTAAAAATTCCTTGCGAAATTTTCTCTATAGCATGTAAAAGTTTTCTAATAGAAATCTGATAAAGAAATTTCCCCTGAAAAACTCTTTATTTAAGTATGATTTTTTTTTCTTATACTCTCAATTGAATCTATAATGAAATGCTTTATTCAAATTTCATACGTTGGAAAATTTTCAGTAACGTATGCAAATTCGAGATAAATTTAAATC
>AGDA01052411.1:0-10553 GCA_000281935.1 Mengenilla moldrzyki | reverse complement strand
GCTTTCAGAAAATATATAAGGTGTTCCGAGTAAATTTTTGATGTTGACTAGTGTAATTCAATAATCTTACAATAATAATAATAATAATATTGGAAAAAATTTCGTCTTTATAAGTTTTTTTATTATTCTATTTTAAAAATATTAACATATTAAAAACGTGTGATCATGACCATAGTATAATTTAAACACCGAACAGCTTCAAACCACAATACATACTAAATACAAATTTAAAGTGGCGCGTGGATTGCCCAATGTGGTTGCAAACCGTACTAATATGATTCCCGCCTTTAAGCTACAGTTGTGATAAATTATAGCATTACGACTCCCGCCTTTAATGTGTTAAAAGAATAATAAGTCAATCTTTTAATTTCTTTATTTGAAGTTCAAAGGATCTTAATGTAATTTCCTGTATAGGTAACTATTTAGCGAATCACGATGACAATTTTCTTAAGTATTTCAAAGACTTGGACAAGTCAGGATCAGTATCCGACTCAGTATTAATATTCTTTAGTGATCATGGAGCCCGTTTCGGTCCATTACGTCATTTGGACACTGGTTGGTTAGAAGAACGCTTACCGTTTTTCTTAATCCGAATACCAGATTGGTTTCGAAGCACATACCCTCATTTATATGCGAACCTAATATCAAATCTCGATACTCTAACAGCTCCGTATGATATTCATTTAACATTACAACATCTTTTGACTCTCTACAATGACTCGGAAATCATTAGTAAAAGCGCCGGGTGCCCTAAATGTTCAAGTCTGTTTGAAAAACTACACAAGAACCGAAACTGTTCTGATTGTTCAATTTCGAAGCACTGGTGCGCTTGTAATCAACTAGTCACCTTTACAGATCATAATTCGAAACTGGTTCAAGCAGGAGCTGCATTCTTGATAAATAAAATCAATAATTATATCGAGGAGCTAATCAAGAGCCAGAAATGTTCAAGACTCGAAATAGAAAGTATTATAAGTGTACATGGGATTAAAAAACAAGGTAAAACGTCTAGTGCGTTGCTCATGAAGATAATAACGAAACCTGGATTGGCCATTTTTGAAACTACATTACTATTAGAAACAACTGTGAATCGGAATTCTATTCATTATAATTTTACTATTGATGGCAATGTGAGCAGCTTAAATCCATACTCTGAACATAGTCAATGTATTGAAAGCGAATTTTCGGATTTAAAACAATATTGCTACTGTTTGTAAGTTCTCGTGTATAAATCAAAACTGTATGAAATTTAAATGTAAATAGAATAATAAATCAAAATAAAATACATTTAAAAAGTTATTTTTATAGCTTTGTTTTCACTGAAAGTTTTTGTTTTAATATAGAAGCCTATAATTCATTTTATGTAATACGCAGCATCTAGCAGAAAATTTAAATTTAGCCAGGGGTATTTTTCAAAGTTTATTTTCTTGTACGATGATTTTTAGTTTAATGTTGTTTTTTAAAATGTTTTTTCAACGATTTATGTGACGAATATTGTCAAAAACCCTATTCCTTTTTGTAATTTTTATGACTTTTTTAAAATGCTCGGCTATAAGATCATTTGTAAGATGTATAGCAACATGTGTGATACCAACCACAGAAAAGATAAAATCAAAATATGATCAAAGAATCATGAATGTTAAACATGAGTAATGATCGGATTCAAATTCATTATTTTCTTGGGAATTTTAAAACAATCGAAATTAAAGCCCATTTTTGATCATCATACGATCGTCATAAAAATCGAATACTTGTGCGTGTTTGATGTTAGAATAAAATTCAAGGTTTGCAAGTTCCCTGAAATGTTAATATTACTACAATGCTAAACATTAACATGTATTTACATTTTAGAAAATACTTATATAGCAAAAAATTTGTTATTGCAAGCACAGATTATACAAAATGGCATCAAGGAAAATTATACTGAATTCCCTTCGTTTTTATATTGCACTGAGAAAAAACGCTTAGGAATTTAACAAGAAAATCTATTAAAATAGTCAATAACAATTGATTCTATCAAAATTTATAATGTTTTTTGTGAACAGCATAAGGTATCTAGTAAAGATAATATTTCTAGTATATTAAATAAAAATTACTTGTACTTATCGTTATTTTTTTTTTAGTGTGGTAGAAATTCAAGCAATAATAACTTTTGCATTGAAGCAAAAAAATAATTGCCTTTTAAAATTTTTTACCGAAAATAACTGTAGAAGAAATAAATAGCAGAGAATTTGCCTTGTCGTTTTGTTTCTTCAGTATCCTTTGACATATACTTTAAGCGAAAAAGAAATATTAGTAACAAAATTATTTTAAACGGCAACGCTTATCGTTTATAGAAAGCATAGAGTAGCGTCACCAATGTTCAAAGAAAATGATAAAAGGGTGCTTTCCGAGCCAAGTAATCGGTGATTGTAAACTTACACATTATTAGTAAACTATAACGATAAACACGAAATATTTTCATACAAAATTCATTTATTTTACAAAAAATATCACTTTTTAAAGTTACAAATTTTCATATCACAATTAGGCACAGTCACAAACACACTCTATATTATGACTTTTGTAATTAGTCGAATCTAACTTACTGAAATTTAGAAAAATAAAATTATTGAATTTATTAAACTAAAAGAAAATACAGTAATAAATTACTTGATGTCAGAAAATGAGAAATAAGTGCTTATTTCGTTGTAATGAAATACATCCGTATAACGTGGAGGATTTTCATATGCAGGTGGTGGTTCTGAATTTAATTCTTCTGAACGACTTGAAGGTAAATTATAATCATCTTCATAATCACTGATAGTATGCACCGAATCTGGTTGTTCAGTATCAATAGTCACTGTAGCTGTACTTACACATTTTGAATGAATATAGAACAAAATCAGGACAGTTAATAGAAAAATTATTGAAAAACCTTCAAAAACGGAAGAAAAATTAGGTAAATAAGTTTGATAAACATGTTGTAGACAATCGATTTTTAACATAAAATCAGTCTAAAGTTACAATAAGAAGTTAAATAATATTTAAAAAACCTTCATTAGTATTAAATTTCAGTAAGTTAATTACAATAACTTTTACACATACGATAATAAAAATTAGCATAAAATACACTTAATAACTGTTTCGAGAATTACAAATTATATTTTAAAAATAATTTTATACTTAGCTATTCTTTTCGCATGTGAAACTAATGACATTTGTAAAACTTTTTAACTATGTTCAATAGTGAAATTCCAAGTCTTTTTTCTTTAACTTAATTATATTATGTTCGTATTAAATGTACACTAAGACCCCGCTTAATGCGTAGGACACGTTTCATCAAAGTGCAGCGTAATGCGAAACACCGCTAAATGAGGCTACCTTAGCATATAAATAATAATAGTTTCTAGTTTAATGCTTTTTCTGGCTGTATTCTTTTCTTGTTTTTCATTATCACCCGTAATTAAAACAAGAAATCATAATATTTGTCACTATATTAATCGTTGTAGTATTATATAAATTTATACATACAATAATGTCAACAAATATTTCAAACAAAAAACATAACTACATTGTTTCTGATATATTATGTACATATTTGTAAACAAGGCGCTGCACACACTTTCGGGAAGATGGAATTCCGGGTTGAAATAAATAGTGATAAACCGAAACAGTGTTGAACTAAATAGCGTTTTTAGCCCGAATCCAATCCCAGTACACAAAAAAATTGAATTTGACCCTATTTCGTAGCTTTTTTAAAAGAATTTTTTTTTTTAATAAATAAATTCTCATTTTGAATGCTGATTATTGTGTAATTATAAGCAACTTGAGTACTCGACTGTCTACTATTATAATGGTCCTTAATGATTTATTTTATTACATAGAACATCGTTTGAAATTATGGAAATTCGAAGCCTATTATTCCCAACATGAACATTTTGCTACCACGATCATATTCACGCTTATAAAAGCGTTAACATTGTAATTTACAAAGTAAAAGAAAAAATACAGATCAGAAACTGTAAATAAATAATTTAGTGATGGTTGCTCATTTAAGATAAATTGTTATAAGTTTGTCTTTTTCACAGAGCAATTGGAAAGTGCTAATTCAGAAGTGAGCAACATTCTTTAACAAAGAGCCACTCCAAACCCTAATTTTTTTTACAAACCAAAAAATTTTTATTTATAAAATTTATAATACATTCATATAAAATAAACATTGATTACAAAAACAGAAAATATGGAAAAAAAGATTACATATAAAAAAATAAGAAAGGAATAAAAAATCAATATGTACACTTGAAGATTTTAATGCGAAATTTGGCATGTTTGATTATAAATCGCATTGATTTGGTAAAATTAATATACTGTAATATAAATAAATGTTTTGTAGGACCACAAAAGATTAATTAGCGGACCACATTATGTCTCAGATGTTGTCCACTTCTGTGCTAATTGATCGTTTTGTAAAGCTTTTTGAACATTCTTATTACATTTTACACTTCACAGACAAGATCTCTTTGTTTTTTTTTTTTACAAAATCATTTCATTTAGTATTTTTAAGATTTATTTCAATATCGCACGTAATATTCATAAGTTTAATTCATTTTTGAAAATTTTATTCATTTAAATGTGATATAAAATCGTCTAAAAAAATTTCATTGCTAAAAAAATCGAACTTTTATTGTCCAAATTAGTGTTTCCCAACGTATAGACTCGCCCTACAGGAAGTTAAAGGGGGACAAAAAAATAAGATCTAAATCGATTTTAACCCCTTTATTTCTAGCAATTTAAATGCAATGCTAAATACCGGTGCCAAATTTAACTAAAAATGTAAATTTTTAAAAAACGCTATAAATAAATATTAGGTATAATTTCGTTTGGTGTTACTAAAATATCAACTGGGTTATTAAAGTTATTAAATAAACTTTGTCCGGATGTTCTGAGGAGTGTGCCAGTATGAGGGACATAAAAATTTTAGACGCGTTAAAGGCGGACATGGCCCAAAAAGGTTGGTAAACACTGGATTACATGTTCTGTTTTAACGCAAAAAAATAATAAAGCGTTTCTATGTATTTTTACAGCACATAAATAAAAAAACTTACTTTGGTTTAAAAGGCTACTGATTATGATTAAGAACCACTGGTTTACGACCAAAAACCAAAATACGAACTTACCCAGTCCACCTAGGAAGAATACAAATGCGATAGTTATAAGGTCCACATCATGAGATAATTCAGAATTCGCGTCTGGCACTGAACCGTTACCGTAACGTTGCAGTAATGTGTTAGTGAACATATTCAACTGAGAATTGTTTTTCGCACCGCATTGGAAAAAATGAAACGTAGAAATTCAAACATAATAAAATTAACAATGATAAACTTCTAGGTTTTCATATTACGCATCGCTTACATAAATCGAATTAGAAATCAAGTGAAGTACAATTCGACTCTTTTGACCGTTCTTGACGCGTTAATGACTCTAGAAACTGTTCAAAAATAAACACGCTTTTTTTCATTGCAGTTTTCCGAAAATCCTTAATATTTTGCAATCCAATTTCTCCATCTTCCTTGACATCGTCATCGAATTTATAAATCTCGTTTATTAAATTACTAAAATCGTAACATGAATCAAAGGTTAACAACTTTTAGAACTGATAAGAAATAAACTAACGTTAATACTGGAACTTTGTCCACATCGAATTTTTCAATCGACTTCGGATTTATTGGCACTGATAATTTTCCAGTACTCGGATGTACACTAAACGGTATTTTCAATAAATGATTCATTTGTTTTGTGACTTCAATATCAATTCTAGGATAGAGATATTGTAACTGAATTTCTTCCAGGAGATGCTTCATACTCTTCCTTAGTTGATTCTACATAAAATTCAGATTCAATAAACATATTGTTTAAAGGAAATAATTTAAGTATTAGATCAATATAAGTAAAACTTTGTTTCAGTTATTTTTAATGGTTAAATACTCCCAAAAAATTATTATAATGAAATTAATTTTTTGTCAAAAAAGTAAAATAATTTTTAGTCCAAATAGTTGTTTGCATGTTGACACCTAGACATCCCATACGGCTACTTTTGTCTCAAAATTACATTAAAAATGCTTTTTCAACAATATTCAAAATGATTATCACAAAAAAAAATTAACAAAGTACTGTTTACAATTTGAAATTTAAACTTTCAAAAAAAAAAAAATAACGTACGCGGTTTGAGCTCTGGCCTTAGGTGTTCAAACAGAAACTTTAATTCATTTATCAATCTATAAGCAATTTCGTAAATCCGAGCCAGTTAACCTAGCTATGATGTCATCAGATTAAAAGCTACCTATGTAATTAATTGGGATATAAATTTTAGTGACCCATGTGTATGTTTACGAATAGACTTTAATTAGCTAATGTTAAGCAGTTTAAATTTACGAAAAAGATTAAAATAATATAGACATGAAATAATATTTGTAGAATTTTAAAAATGGTGTTAAAACAAAACAATTTGTGTAAAAAAGGGTTATTTCCTTTAATTCGTGTTAAATCAAATTTGTGTAAAAAGAAAATTAAAATATTTAAAAATACGCATTATTTTTATATTATTGAAATTTTGAAACATAAATAAATATTTAAAAATTAATATCGTCAAAAAAATGCTTTGCTTTTACAATAAATATAAAGTAGACAATACCTTATCACGTAAATATTCATATCGAGTTTTAAAAGCATCCCATCGATCAAACGAAGTAGAAAATCGCTTCATTTCCAACTCAATTTCATCACGAAAAGCTTGATCGGGTACCAAACTAAGGAACTTGCGTAAATTCTCAGGACCATCTAGACAACCTTGTTCTTCAACACAGACTTTGATGAAATAAGGCTCGATAATTTGAACAGCACGACTAAAATGTTTTTTTCAAAAATATCTTTATAATTTTAAACCAGAGGTCAGCAACCTGCAGCCCACAGGCTGCATGCGGCCATTTAAAGCTTTTTGTGCGGCCCACCAAAGCACTAATATATTTAAAGGAAAAATCAACAAGCTTAAATCGTGAGCGAATGCTTGACAATTTTTTCAAGCATCTATTCACATGAACACTTTTAAGAATGGATTTCATAGGATCAAAATACAGAACGTTTTTTATGGATGAAAATTTACAAAACTTGTTCAGGATCTTAAAATTTCAAGTATAACCGGACTTAAATTAATTACTGAACAATATTTAAGAACAAAAAACGCACTAAATTCTATTGAATGAATTAAATGAAAGTAAATTATTTTTCTTAATGTTTTATATATTTTATATCTACACGTTCATACATATGCAATTGTAATTGTATTTTTTCTTTTTTTCTTTTAAGGAAATATTCAATTTTTGTTCTTTGACATTATTGTTATTTAACTTGTTAATAAAATATAGTTTTAAATATACATTGTAATATTTATACTCGTATATGAAATTAAAGCATTGATCAAGTTCTATTTGAACGTGTCGTCCGCATAAAAAATTTTATTCTGAAAGTATCCCGCTATCTGAAAAAGGTTGTCGATCCATGTTTTAAGTTCTAAACATAACTCATTTATCCGTGCTGATAAAATTATGCTTAAAATAAGTCACTTTAATGAATTACTGGCCTATGACGCCAATTCAAGTCACTCAAAATTCCTTTCTCGATAGTTAATGCGAATTATATTGTATTTAGTTTAGGAAGAGAGAAATATTAAATGATACTTATAGTTACTAACTCGTTTCGAATAAGATTAAAACAAATGAGTTAATACAGGTTTATTTAACTTTGAATTTTCAATATTTTTTCTGAATTAAAAGAATAAGTAAAAATTAAAAAAAAATTAAGACGCCTTAATGCTTAGTAATATAGGTTTTAGCAACAAAAATATCGGTTTTACTTATTGTGTATTTGAATATTTAACTCCTGACAGCTTTGTACATTTAAATCTATATCTTAAAATTCTATGTAATAGATTCCACTTCAATGAATGTATTTATTAGGGTATCCCATAAGTTCCTTCTCTTTTTTGATGCGAAATGAGTACACAATATTTGCTCTTTAAGATTAATTTATTATATTACATATGAATCATTATGTTCTATAGCCTTTTTCCATCACTCCTAAAGTTTCATTTTACAAAAAACGTACTCTGAAAGAGTTCTGGGACGACTGAAACAACAAATATCGTGTATTCATTTCGTATTAAAAAAGAAACTTATGGGACATCCTAATACTTACCGAATAGAGGAGTGAATTTTCTCGGGTAAAACAATTTTACGGCTTTGAAATGAGCCACCTCTGCCAATGCGCAGATATTCAGCTACAGCAACACGACACTTTTCGCTCAGTCTTCGAGCCGCTTCATCGCACACCCAACAATGGATACCACGTCGGCCGGAAAACACCCATAAAAGTGACCGGAATCCGAAATCATCACGAAGCGCGGTGTCGATAATGCGGCACGCGACCACCATAAATTTCCAGCATTTGTTGCACACGTTTGTGCCCTAAGAGTAATAATGTATAAAATAGTAGTAAAAAGACAAAAAAGATTAGAGCCGATTAAACTGTTGCAACGTATATTATAACAACTTTTAATTTCCAAATCACCCAAATGCTTCAAAATAGTGTTACAAGATGGTGCCAGTTCACTGATATAAGAGTGGTTTTTTGTTTATTTAAAGCAGATTTTTAATTAGATGAAGTTATTTGTTAAAAAAAGACGCAAAAAGTAACAAGTTTTGAAACCTCTCAAAATTCCAATTCAGCGTAATAAAAGTAGAAAGTAACTATTTTAACACAAATCTTCCCGTAGAGCATTTGCATGCCTTTTTAAAAATAGTCATGCTTTTAGCATTTAAAAAAAGCATAAAAAATAATTTTGAACTCCTCTAAACAAGTATCTTTGTCAGTATACTTAGACTTTACTAAAATAATTAGTAAGTTTAAACATTCCTTTTAATTTTTAAATTGTATTCAATTGAAAACTCTTTTTACACATTCCTTTTTTAGTACATTTTACTCATTTTTGTTGACATTTTTCGTGCTCATAGGACTTAATCCGAATACTTTTTAAAGATAAAAAATACTAATTTTAATTCTTTTTATAGTACCAGTTTCTCAAACTTGTACAAGATGCAATAGAATTGTGATAAGTAAAATATTTTTTAACATCTTTTTGAACCTTACTTTTTTCAAGCTTCATTAGAATGGATGAAGATTTAAATATAGCATTTTGTTTACTTTTTGTTAGCTTTCGACAAAAATAGCATAGTTAAAATTACAAATTGATCCATATTCAATTGGCCAATCAAAGCAATATATCAATCAAATTTGTCATTAGTTATCACTAGAACTTAGCGCAAACCGTCAATATGCTTCATTTGTAGACTTAAGCTACAATATCAATGTTTTAAAATTAACATATACTACACAAAACATTAAGTTACTTGTTAGAAAACTTCATCTTAATCTATCCCGATTAGCTGGAATTAAGAGAAGTTTTCAAAAATGTCTTTACTAACCTATTTTTTAATTTTCATTTTGTTATATAATTAAAATTATGGATTTAAAGTGGGCAAGCAGAGTGACTTAAAAAATCTTGAGAATTCGTCACTAGACATCGTTAGATGTCATCAAAGTATTTTAATTTGAGACGTTCCTTGCTATGACGTCTCCGAAATTTCCTTAAGACAACTTATGATTTGCAGGATAGTGAGTTTTAATGACAAGAAAGCGTAGTACACTTACAAGGAAACTTCCCCAGTTGTCAGTCGTCGATTTTTTTCAAAGTACTCTCATTCATTTAGACATGTTTTTGGAAGAAGAAAAATGCATACTGTTCGTGCCCTAATTCTCTTGGGGGTGAGTTATAAGGGTTGAAATGTGGTAGTAGCAAAACATAAAAACTCTTATATCTCGAATAATATTCTTCTTTTGGAAAAATGACCTTTATAATAGTTATCCAGTTTTGAAAAATCTACAAAAAACCTAAATAACTTTTTGTAATTTGAGTAGTTTTTTAGCGCGAAATTTAAAAAAAACTGTTTTTTTCAGTTAAGTTTTTACAAAACTGTTAATTCACATATAGACCGATATATGTTCGTTAAATGAAAAATGTAGCCCTTTTTATTAAGCAATTGATTAATGTTACTTATTTTGTTAGGGGGCGCTAAAATCAAGAAAAAATTGTTTTCCATTTTTTTGATTTCACTCATATTAGAGCAAGTGTTTTTAACTTTTAACACTAAAATATTGTTTTGTCTGCATAATTTACGTGATAACAAAATACTTTTAATATATTTTTTTAATTTTTGCTTTGTTTTTTTTTTTGTAATACGTTTTAACATATGCGATTTAAAGATCACTTAGTGATATTGATTTATTCGTAATGGTAGAGTGAGTTATTTTTTAACATTGATTTAATGAATAAAATTAAATGAAATGTTCTATACTTTGATAATATAAATTTCATTAGACTCACGAAGATTTAAGTTTTAATGAAAACTAAATTTTTATAATATATAATAAAAAACAAAAGTCGAAGTAATAGTGATTTT
>AGDA01052396.1:0-11642 GCA_000281935.1 Mengenilla moldrzyki | reverse complement strand
TACAATATACTTTAAAACCAAACTACTAAATTCGAATTACGTGTTATTATTGAAAATTAGACCTGATATTCACTTTAATCTTAATCCACCACTGGTTTTAATAAGCGGTGTTAATTAATTATACGTACGTGTTTTACTTCGTGTTCTTAATTATACAATAAATCAAATTACTAATATTCTTTAAGGAAAATTAATTTCACCAGTTGCTTAAAAATTCAACTTGATTTTTAAGATGTATTTTTATAACATTCAACAGAAATTAAAACAAATATTTGCATTTAATTAATTCATTTCTAATTTTGCTTTTTTCGTATTTTGTTGTGCAAAATGAAAAAGTGGAGTAAATTAACTAAAAAAATTATACGTTTGGAAATATTAATATTACAAAACAATGAAATTATTTTGAATTTTTTGTTTGTAAACATTCTAGGGTGATGTTACATTATTTACCATTGATGATATGTACAATGACATCTTCATGATATTTAAAAACAATATCATACTAATATGTTAATTTTGAATAATGTATTTTTTTAAAAAAAATTATTGTTTTAGAACATTATATAAAATTATTGTTGAAAATTTTTATGGTAGCACAGATAAAATTTTTTGACTCTGTTTGAAATCAGTATAAAAATCTTCATGAAGCTTAGTAAAAATCTACTTAAAATTGATAATTGTTTACTTGTATAGATTTTCTAATAATCAAAGTTCATTTATTTTGACCCAAATAGGCTTATATCTAAATCATTTATTTTATATGTCAGGGTTGGCCAACACTTTGATAGCTAAGGCTCCGAAAATAGCTCGTGGGCTAAAATTGAAATTTTGTTTTCACTTAAATTTAATTCTTGAATATGCTGGTATACGCAATAGCCTAAAACATTTTGAAATGTGGTCCTGTACTTGGACCCAAAGTTTAGAGCGGTGTTCTGATTAATCAAATGAACTTTTTTAAACTGATAACAGTTCATAACTGCTAAATTGTATATTCATGAACTATGTTTTTTGTTCTGTGCGAAGTAATGTCATTACTGACGTAATGATGATGTCACCAATATTCAAATTCAAATCGTGTCGCTATTAAAGGCAGTTTCTTTAAAAAAATGATTTAATTGTAAAAATAAAAATAAATTTATTATTATTAATTTTTGAAATCTTACACAACCACGAAATTGTTTTTCGTAACTTAAACTTTAAAGACCTCTAAAGTATAATAACTTGTATTTAAAACTTGTTCTTTATATATGATATATAATAAACGTTATTCATAAATTAATTATATGTAAAATTAAGTTTTTTAATTATTATACTTTTTAGCTAATTTTCTTCAGTTACTAAATTAAAACTTTTATCTCTTAAAATTTTGTTTAAAATTTTAATATAATCTTCAGATGAGTACAAAATTATAAATGCTAATTAAAAGACTAATTTTGCTCTTTATTTTAATTTTCTAAAAAAAAAAATTAAAGTTAGCTCAAATAAGAAAAAAAAAGTTACAATCTCATATAAAATAAGGCTACTAATTTTTTTTTCTGCACAAATTTTTGTTAAAATATTTTCAAGTAAAAAGCATATTTCAATGTGCAATTTTTATACCTTTAACTTGTGAGCTTATTTTTTTTATTCTATATACATAATATAACTTTTTATAATTTTTTTTTTTTTGAAAAAATGAAACAAATATAGAAGCCAATGTACAATTTTTTTTTTTAGAACTTTAATTTCTAAATTGAAATTTGGAAAGTTGTTAATTAAGTTTACATAAAATTAACTGAAATTTTTTCGAAAATTGCTAACGATGAACAAATAATATTTGAAATTGAAAAGGAAATTAAATTATGAAAAAAACGGATATACATATTTTAATTTTCAACAATAATACATGCAGACTAATTTCTTGTATGCTGAGTAGTTTAAAATATAAAGTCATATTTTACATATTTATAGCTTTATTTTGTTTACCTTATTTTAAACAATAGTATTAAAGTGTTATGTTTTTTCTGTGTCTATTTCAAACCAAATTATACATAAGTATAACATCCAAAAACTGTGAAAAAATACTACTGATCATAATCTTATTACAGAAGATCATGAATGTGATACGATTGTCATGCTATATACATTTCCCTATAGTTTTAAAGTATTATTTGTATCAAAATTAATAAAATTATATATTTTACGGCTATTTTTTTTAGAATATTTAAATGTGTGTGAGCGGCTTAATTGATTTAGTAAATACAAAAGTCTAAATTGAGTTTTCAATTTGTATAATTTTCTACTTTGATGCCTAACTAATATTAAAGGTTAATAAAGTTTTCCTTAGTAATATTTTAAACTTAAATATTTTGTCAGAAATATACACTAATGAAAATAATACTATTTAAATTTAGTATGAATTTAAAAAAATCTAAATTTACTGCTTTTATTTTTTTTTCATTTGTTGCATAAATTAAAAAGTTACCATTGTCTGTAATAAATGGAAATTTTTGCATTATTATTTTTTTTCAAACAGTGTTTAAAATTATTTTTTGTATAGATGCCAAATAAAAAATTTGCTTTATAAAAATAGTTAATATTTCGCCTACGACGAAGTCTTACTAAGCCCTACATATTTCATAAATGAAATATTTATATTATGACTTCTTTAAGTGCATATCCGAAATAATTTGCATATCTGGTTGTCCTTTAAATAGTACAATTGTAAAAGGCTGTTCCCTCTAGCGGGAGAATTTCTTCTCTCTTCAAGATGTCAGTAATTATGATTTTAATATTAATATGAAATTACTGTTTTTTTGGCAATGGAATTTAATTGGAAGCACATTTTCGTAAAAAATAACAGGATTTTTGTGTCAGATTATAATTTTAAATGACAATGTGAAGTATAAAACGAAATGTCAATTGAAATTTAGTATAAAATACGTAATAGAGATCTGCAGTTTTAAAAGTATTTAGCGTAAAATGCATGTAACTAAATATATAAAATTGATAAGTGATGAAAGACTGCCAAAGTAAGAACAATTAACCCTAATAAATAAACTTTCTCATAAAAACTAACTTCCTCAAATAGTTTTACTAAGCTATCAGTAGATTTTTTTAAAAAATAAAATTGTTTCTTTAATGTAAAAATTACTGTTATATTATTTTTATTTTTTATATAAATTCTATTATTAATTAGATAAAGAGGTAAATTTGGCGCTAATAATTTTTCAAAAACCACTCATCTGTTGATTTTAATTTATATATAAAATTTATACGTTCTTCATATACAATGGTATGTTCTTTTACTTTAAATTTTCCAGGTTATCGAAACATGTTGTATATTCAAATTAAACAAGTTCAATCAATATTTGTTTAAAGATATCAGCGTATAGGGATTCAAATATATTTATAAGTAAAGCTTTTCTTTAAAATTTGAATGTATACTAAACATGACATTTTAAGAATCCGTATTAATATGAATATTAAACACTATCACTTAGAATGTTTGCGTCGTGGATTTAGTACAAACTGTGTTATTAGCAAAAAAATTGTGATCAAAAGAAACACATGTGTTACACTGATAAAAATTTCTACTTAGACTTAGAACTAGTATAAAAATTTTTGTATTTACAAAAAAAAATCTTAAAATTTAGTAAAAATATACTTGAAACTAATATTTGTATACTTATCTAGCAAAAAATAAGTATATTTATACGCGTTTTTAAGAATATAACTCTACTTGTTCCAATTTCAAGAAGATATCTACTTAAAAATAAGTAGAAATTTTTATCCGTGTATATTTTTTACTCTGTATTTTTTACGCGTTTTTTGCTTGCAACTATATGTTTGCCAGTTTACATTATAGGCTTTTCCTGTAGAGTATTTTGCATCTAATAAATCTAAGTTTGATCTCAAGTCGGCCCAAAGTAACTTTTTTTGTATCATAAACATATGAACTTTGAGTTCGATTTAAATACGACTTATATAAGTGGGGGAAAATAGTTTTTTAGAAACTATTTAAAATTTAAGGTATCCTATAGGTCAGAGGTTCTCTATCTTTTCCAGTTTACGACTCCCTAAATAATGTTTTTTTTTTGTGGCCGCATCAATTCATCAGATTTTTTCTCTAAATTTTTGACTTTCTTGAAAATTTAGAAAACTTCACTTTTGAAAAGCAATTATCCATTTAATAGCGAAATATTATAAACGTATACTTACTATTTTCCTTGGAATAATATAAAACATCTAATTTCAACTGTTTCAGTAACATCTATATTGAGACTGAACATTGCCGAATTGTTTGATGAAATATTTCACAACTCCCTAATAACGGTATCGCGACTTCTCAGGAAGTTGCGGCTCACACTTTGGGAATCACTGCTATAGGTAAAATTTAAATTACTTTCAGTTAACATACTGAGAAAAAAATTTTTTTAAAAATAATGACAACAAAAATTTTTCTTTAAAATTTACGAAAATTCTATTGAATTTAATTGAAATCAGTTAAATTATCGTTATTTTAAAGACATTTCGTTTTAGTTTTTAGTAGAAAATATGTTTATTTTTAAGGTAATTTTTGTCAGTACAAGATATGTTGCAGAATAGTCGTAACTATTCAAAGTTAAAGTTTAAATATATTTTACACATAATTACTTTAATCACTAGAAATCATTATTAAGTTCAATTTTCGATATTTATTTTAAAAAAGTTTTTCATGATTTGAATCAGAAGGATATTTGGAAAACTTGTAACTAAATTTTTATTCAAAGTTATTAAATAAAAAAAAGTTTTTATTCAAGCATGCGTACTTCGTCTTTCATAAGTTTTGTGCTATTGATACGGTTTGTACTATACTGAGAAGAGTTCATTTATATTGAGTCTGTAGTGTGTGTATATGTGTCTTTAGGTATGAATATGTGTGTATGTACTTATACACTGTTTGAATTTTAATTGTAAAAAACTTATAAAAGAGAAATTTTACTTCTGTTATAATTCGTTTTAAATATATATAGTTGAATTATTAATGTTTAAGTGTTTTAGGCCTTATTAAATAAATGAGATATAAGTGTTAATAAAATTTCTCTTTGGCTATAAATTTAAACATATTGTGATACCCCAATTTTTGAAATGCTCTTGCGTGGATAATTCGGCTCGGTGATATGGGCTCGAACACCTAATACCTTTGGCAAGGAAGCATCATTTCAGACCCGGTCCGGGTTTTCCCTGCAAAGTCGGGGATCCCCAGAGTAGGAGCCGGAAACAAACCACTCTCAGCCATGAGGCGAAAGAGTGGAATGTCCCCCACTCTCCTTCCAAAACATCCCCAAACCCTGCGAAGCAATACCGATCGTTTTTCTGAAAAAAAAGAAACATTGTGCTGAAGCTACTGCGCTACCCTCTATTGGTGGTTGCAACGAGCTACCATGAGGTGCAAAGCTGCCATGAGACGCACCGTTGACCACCGAAGGCAAACCCGGCGTGTGGTCAGCAATAATCATCCAGCTAAAGCTGGACGATCTCCTTATGCACAAAATGCAACCCTTCATATCGTCGTCATTGCCAGTTCTCACCATGCGAACTTGTCAAATGACAAGTCCGCGCCATCTCCTGGCAATAACAGCGATACAAATAGATGTCTTTGGGCATCTCAATATAACGTTTGTAAAAAGATAACGTAGCAGAATAAACACGATAGTAAAAAAAGTATAAACTGTTATTTTAAAGTATTTGCTTGTAAATAATATAGACACAAGAATATCTACTAAAATTATACTAAATTCTATATGATTTCAGACAAGAGTAATATTTCAAAATTTGTAAAGTTTCTAATTTTTACAATAGTCATGCTTAAAAGAAAATGTAATTTGTTTCATTATAGATAAAGGGTATTCAAATAAAAGTGAAATTTTTGAATTTTGTGTATTTTTTTTTTTTTTCGTGTAAGAGGTAACTCTGAAACTTGGCAACTACTATCTATAATTGTTCCGATTTTTAAAAATAAAGTGCTATACCAAACAAAAACGCGTCATCATTGTGAAAACCTATTATAAAAATGGGTATGGTTAGTGAATTTTCACGTGAATGGTTTTGAAAACAAACAAAACTGTCGATGTTCAGCCTCAGAAAATTCTCATATGATCTATGAGAATTAAATGCATCAACAATGGGTAACGATTTGTGGCCTGAACTAGACAACATGAATTTGGATGGCATGTGGTTTCAGCAAGACGGCGCCAGCTACCACACTGCACATGAAACAATTGATTTATTACAGCACAGATTTCCAGGCAAAATCATCTCAGAAAATTCTGAGTCAACATGTGATTTAACGCCATGAGTTTTTTGGCACCCAAGACTTTGTGAAATCTCGGGTTTATGCGAATAAACCAGAATCAATTCCTGAGTTTAAGGCCGAGATCCATTAAGTCGTCGACGAGATACAGCCACATTTTTGCGAAAGAGTCATAGAAAATTTTAAAAAACAACAAGAGTCTGTTATCAGTGACACGGGGGCCATTTGTCAGATCTTTTGTTCCATATTTAATCAGAGCATATCTACTTTAGAATTCAATAGGAATATCATAATTCGTGCATAAAATACGTGTTTTGTCTACAAATGAAAAAGTGCACTCTTAATAGAATACACTTATAAGTTCTTAGCAAAAACGTTTTAAGAAAGTGTTAAAAAACATTTATTTATTTCCATATTTTATTAAACGTGTTTTCCATTAATTGAATTTCATTCAAACACATTTTTTCATAGAGTTGTCAATAATTTTATACGTTATGATTCTTTTCACGATTGTAACTATAGAGATTGGGGTCTATGGAAAAAATTGAAAATGTGCAAAGATATTTTTCGAAAATATTTATTGCTAAATTTATTACTTTTAATAAGTGTAATTTAAGTATATATTTAAGTGCGTTTATTAAAGACAATTTTGAAAAATATTTTGTTTTAGCAGCGTCCAATTTAATATTCTGTTTTTATTTTTTAAATAAATTTAAAAAAAAGAGATGATGAAATCTACATTTTTTTGAAATTTATTAGTATATAAATGTATTCATATACATTTTTTCAGTCGATTTCATAATGATTTTTTGCATATCAGTATTTCGATATCATTTAACGTCTATAATTATTTACATTATTTAATTTTATTACGTAAAAGTACGTTTTAATAATTTTAAAAATTTGCCTATAATTTCAGTATAGAAAATTAGTATAATAAAATTTTTAAAAATTTAATAAGAAGATTAGCTTTTAAATTGATTTAAAATTAAAAAAATTATAAAACTTATTTGGAAATCACTAAATGGCAAATTCAGCATTAGGTTCGTTTCCAAAATTAGTTCTATTAATTCTAATTGAATCCAAATGTTATAAAGCGAGGAAAATGATAGTGTGAATATAATTTCATTTAAAGAGGTCAAAAAAGGGAAATCTAAAATCCCTTAAAAACGGGCCACTATTTTTACTCTAATGACCCATATGTTTGACGTTCTTTGCTCGTGAGTGCCAACGGCTTGAAAACATCGAAATATGCAAATATCTACCTGTAAATGAGCAAATATTGAAGAGGCAAACAGCGAAATTGACTAGCCGCCAAATACGGGGTAAAAGAATAAGGTGCATGTTGTAAATAGCGCGCAATTCAATAGCGAAAGAAGTGAATAGAAAATACAAAACAGAATCCGAAGGGAAAATGGATCGATAAAACTTTTACATCTATGGTATTAAAACGAATTGCAAAAGGATATTTAGTGTTGTTAAACGCTTGAAATAATAAAGATTAAAAATTTCTTAAGAAAATGATACATGCGGGATTAATTAAGATGAGATAACAATAATGGAATAAGGTGAATCGGAAATGTTTACAATTTTGTATTTGCTCTGGATTTTGATACAAAAATTCCAAAAGACTGCAACCGGTAGTACGGATCGTAATCTGGCACGAGAACGGTTATTGGTGGCCGAGACCAAGGAAGCGATCGATGATGATAGTGAGATGCAACAAGAGGCTCGAGTGATGCAATCGAAGAAATCGTCAATTAGTTTTTCGAGCACTAGCAACGACTACGACAATGATAGAGCCCGGACTAGTGGCAGTCGAAGTACTTCGACAACAGATTCTTCAACCAATACCGAATGGCCGAGCAACTGGAGCTCGAGACACTCGTCTCGAACACTGAGCAATTTGTGTGACGATTCAATGGATATATATAGTGGTGATTCTAGACAATCTGTAGCCAGCATCTCGTCCACAAGCTACTATACCATGCCGAGAATTACGAATCAACAGTCGATGGAGTCACGGCCTTCCGTAACTAGTATTGTTTCGGAGCCGTCGCGACGCGACTCCGAATTCTTCATGTCATTAGCGCAAGCCTCTAGTGATGATAACGCTCAGTCTATTAAATTTTCATATTGTCAACAAGCCTTAATAGATGCTAATATTCTTGACAATACACCGCGTCTTTATTCGAGCCGCAGTCGTTTCGGTAAAATAACTAGCGCTAGTGGTAGTGGTGCAAGTGTCAGTCGAAGACCTAAGAAGTGGTTTTTGAAAAATACTGATCGAAAATTATTTGGCGGAAGGCATGCAAATTTTAATTTTTCATTTTGTGTTTTATTCTTAAACAGTGATTTGTTTTTAATTTTCAATTAGTAATTTCCTCTTTACCTTTAATACGTAGCTTTGATGTTGAGAATGGAAGTAATTGTGGTTCGGCAACCAGATCGATAGTTGATGGAGGCGCTTCGCCTTCTACCGGACTTATTTTGCAAAATCTTCCACAACATCGGCGTGAAAGCTTCCTATATAGATCTGATAGCGATTTCGAAATTTCACCAAAAAATATTTCGCGAAATTCATCAATAACAAGCGAAAGGTATATATCACATAATTTGCCTAATTCCTTTCATTTTATTTGTATGAGTATCGATTTATGAGTAATTTTGATTCTGAAAGCTTAAAAATCAATCATAATCTTCCACTTGAGCTTCATTCCTATAAATTATCTTTTAACAATAATCATATATGTCACTCATTGATTTTTAGCATCGTAAAATGCTATCACGCACTTGAAACTTTACGAAACTTTTTATATCGTGACTAATTAGTTTGTCAAACTTTTAATTAATTTTCTATGAAGTCTAACATGTATTCTGTTTATTTTGCTTTTCTACAGTTCGTTGATCTAATTTATATATAGATAAACACTTATAAATTTTACTTTTCCAAACTAGGGGTGGGCAGTTTTTTTCGCTACTAAGCTAAATAAAAATGTTTTTTTAAAAAAACACAATAAAAGTAACTTTTAGTTTAAATTAAAGCAAAATATGTAAAATAAGCGTAAATTTTACCAGTTTTAATAATAGTTTTTCATCTCGATATCAAAAATTTTGTACAAATCCTTATCAATGTGTGATATGTACTATGAATTAATTGCTTGGAATTTTTTAAATTAATTTTTAAAACCAAAGTCCTGAGCAAATCAAAGGTTATATAAAAGTAGTGATCTAATAAGGTTTTTTAAAATTACATTACATATATGTCATATATATGTATTACATATATGTCATATATATGTATTACATATAATGAAATAATTCATAATAAATAATATGACTAGTATATTTTGAGTGAATTGTATGAAAACATAAACAAAAGGCTTTTAACTATATAAACTAAGTCAACGGTTCCAAACCTGGGGTACGGGTACCACTGAATGTATGTCATAGAATACTTAAAAATAACCTATAATGGTGGCAAAAATTTAAAAAAATATATTTAAACAAAATATTATTTTCGTTCTGAAAATAAATTACAGGTGCGTTCGGAAATCTAATTTGAGTAGAAAAAGTGTAGAAAAATTTTTTTCTATTCAAATCTATAAGAATAATATCTCAATTTGAACTTTATATTTGAAACTTCTACACTGTTTCACTTCAAATCGGAATTTTCGAATGTACCTTAATTCCAAATTCTGTTTGATCAATACACTCAAAAAAATTGGTACTTAAACTTAGTTGAAATTCTGACACTAAATGTAACTAGTGAAAAAGAGTTTTAGAGCTGTAAGAAATTTTTACTTAAATGTATTAGAGAATATTTCTTAATTTTTCTACTAAATGTAATGAGAATCATCCTTATTTTACACAGAAAAAACTTTTAAAAATGATATAACTTCTGTAAAAATGTAGTATCAAAATGTAATAAGTCGTTCTTCTAAAAATATTTGAACATTTCTAACAATTTTAACGTTTTTTCAACTGGTTTCACATACTGTAAGAACTTCTACTAATTTTAAGTGATTATTTTTGTAAATGTACAATTACAAGGCGAATAGTTTTTTAACATTAAGTATTTGTTTATTAAAAAAAATTAATGATATAATTTCAATATATACCCATATATAAAATATCGAAATGAATATTTTTATTTTAGAGGGGTACAAACTACATAAATGACTTGAAAGGGAGTATAGTAATTAAAAAAATGTTGGGAACCCTTGACTTAATCCATTAGGTATCATCTAGCTTTGGTATAAATAGAGAGTAAAAATGTATAGGTTTAAAGAAGATTAGGGGTTAAAATTTTGAACCTTACTAAAAAAAATAATACCCTAATATTTGATAAAATTACAATTACGTAAAAAATAAAAGACAAAGGAATAATTGATGTTTAAATAGATTGGATCTAAATTCAGTTATGTTCAGTATGAGATAAGTATTTCATTTGCTTATCAGATAACATTATAAAGTTATAAAAGTTCACTTGTAATAACATATAAAAGATTTTTTATAATACATATCAATTATATCAACACATATGCACTTTTTAAATTTATTTTGAGAAAAGTACTCAACAAAACCATATACAATTCTATTCTTTTTTATTCGCGAAAACTTTTTTTGTTCTCTCAAGTAACCTTATTTTTTGCTGAATTCAGGTTTATTTTTAAAAAACTCTTTTGTTATGTTTCTAAGTAAAAGTTTTTTGCTTTTTTTTGGAATCATATAAAAATTAAATTTAATTGATTTTTATTAAATATATTTCGCCATTATATTTTTGTTTAAAAATTTGCTTACTAAACTCTAACTAAAAAAGCTACATAAATTCATACTATAAAAATTAGATTAAACAAGCCTAATTATACAAGTAATACATTTAGTAGAAATAAGATTTGTTTATGTTTATTTACAAATATTTTTATATAATATTCAATAGACAAGATACATATTTTAATTTAATAAGTTCTAATGACACAGATTGCCTAAATCGTCAAAGTGTTCCCTTATCTTTCACTTTAAAACTTGATGGCGTTGCTGTATTTTTTCTTTTATTTTTGAACAAACTTTAAAAAAAGCTAAAAAAATAATTCATAAGAGAATTTTTTATCACATTTATTTATTTTTCAATTGACATTGAAGAAATGTTATATAAAACAAATGAGTATTTTTTTGGCAGCATTGTGGAAGGTTCTGTGACAAGATACCGCTACTTTTTTTGAAACTTGTACCAACATAAAAACGAAGGGAAATTAGGAAAAAAATTTCCTTTGCTGATCTCATGGACCTAATATACATGGACGGCTCATCGAATAGAAAGAGCTGATGCCAACACAAAGGTTGTTTCTGACTGAGTGCACAAGTG
>AGDA01052380.1:0-10189 GCA_000281935.1 Mengenilla moldrzyki | reverse complement strand
GAAGTTGCGAGTATCTAGGATCTTCTTGCATTCCTTTTTCTTCCATTGACTCGATAGCTCGTTGCAATGCGTTCAAATTATCCTGATTGGGGCCAGGACCCGATGTACCACCAGTCACTGGCATTTGTCCGGCATTCGGTGGCATCTGCTGATGTTGCGACGCCATCGGGGTCGTCGGTTGCGATTGCATCTGTGACTGCCCAACCATATTTGGCATATGCTTTTAAAAAAACGATTAATCTATTAGCGACCAAATTAACGTCTAAACGTACTTGAATTTTTCTTTCAGTATGTAAGAAATTCAGTATTTAATTAAGTCTAATAAAATATTTTAAAGCCTTCAAAATATTGTTTGCTTGTGACTAGATTATGAAACATAGTTTCAAAAACTAAGAAGCTATAAACTTCAACTAACTAAAAAAGCTTAAGATTTTTTGTTACGAATTATTTAATTCAAAAATAAAGATCATTTTTGACACCATAATGTGAAATATTAATTTCACTAACATTTTTATAGTACATTAAAAACAATGAAGAACAGTAATAAAATATTACAGTTACTGACATTTTAAAAATTTATACACAGTATTTTAAACAAATGACTAAAACTAAAAGCTTTCATAATTCAAAGGAACTTAATAATACTTCAAACGCTATCGTAATTTTTAAACAAAAATTTTTTAACGAAATTTTCAATTCTTAAAAAGAATAAAATCAATATAAAATCAATTTTTTTAAATACAAAAGTATCTGTAAAAAATAAATATATTAGAATTTAACATCTGAGAAAGGTTACAAAGTTTTATATTAACCGTTTGAGTACGGGAGAATTTTCTTATGCATATGCTAAACGTCCGGAATGAAATGCGTAGTATTTTCTTTTGGGAAACAATGAAAATGGTTATAATTAACACTAATTGTTATGTAACAAGTAATTTTAATCAAAAAGTATTTTTTATTTTTACTTATTACAACAATGAACTCCTTTTTTACATATAGCGCAAATTGAGTTGGGCCTTTGTATTCTCCATACAAAAGAAGAAAAACGCTATAAGCGCTGCACCGTATTTTTGGCATACAACAAATGAAAGGTGATAGCGCTCCCCGTACTCAAACAGTTAAATAAAAAAGAAAAATATATTTACTCGTTGGGTATTTTGTAACTCTAAAATAGAATTAAGTTTAATCAGAAATGGTCTAAAAGATTTTTTTACATAAAAAATATAGGAATTCGGAAAAAAAAATTAAATATAATTTAATCACGTTAAAGAAACATAATTTTTTAATATCTTTTAAAATTTATAATAATAGACATTAAAATTGGATCATTTTTAGCTGACAAAAAATCTTGAAATAATCATAACCAGTGTTCCCTCTAATTTTTTTAGAGCTGCGCGGCCAAAACTTATTTTTGTGCAAAAATTACTGATAACCAAAAAAAACTTGTGTAAATTTCAATTTTTTATTTCAACATAAATAAACATATTTTTTACATCTTTATAGAAAGCTATTTAAATTTGCATTATTTTGTCATTTTGACCAATATCAATGCAGAGTTTGCAGAGTTTGGTTTTTTTACAATAAAGGAATTTTCGTGTGCGGCAAATTATTTTTTATGCGCAACTTTTTATACTAACCATAAAATCAATGTGCGGCCGCGCACCCGCGCAGCTTAGAGAGAACACTGATCATAACTGTTTAAACTAGTTGCTTAGATATAATTACTTTGAATTGATGACATTGAAAAAATAATTCGTGGGAACCAAATTTACTTTAAAAATTAGTTATATTTAAGAGGAGTCAAAATAAATGACAAAAAAAAATAAACAGAATGACTCAAAGTTACAAAAAATACCTGTGTAGCTGTTGGTTGTGGTTGCGGATGTCCCATCATAGACTGCATCTGCATATGGCCACCATATTGTGATTGCGGTGCCATTTGTGGATGCATTTGAGGATATGGTTGCGGCGGCGGCGGTGGTGGCTGCATACTGCCAACCATATGAGGCATATGTGACGGCGGCTGAGGGCCATAATGTGACTGGGCCATCATAGATTGCGGTTGTGATTGCGGCACTCCCTGTGGCTGCTGCATAACCGACGTCGGCACCATTTGTTGAGGACCAGTTTGTTGCTGCGGCTGCGGTGCTGGTGGTGGCTGCTGCTGTTGTGACTGTTGCTGTTGAGGTGAAGGTGGCATTGACAATCCATTCATTAACATACCGGGTGGCGGCTGCGCTTGATTTGGCGCAGGCGGCTGAAACGGACTATGTGGCGAACGAGATGGCGCCGGCGCTGGCAACGGACTATGAATCGGCGGCCCCATTGGGCTGGGCGCCTGTGGCGGCGGCATTGGACTGCTTTGTGGTGACGGACTTGCCATTTTTCTATTCGCCGCGTTCACTTTCAACTAGAAAAAAACCATTTCCATTATTAGTTTTTTTTTAATAACATTTTCTTAGTTTGAACATAATTTTCTAACAAAGTGGTTTCAAATACCATGTACACAATATTTTTAACGCGTTAATTGCATTCAGGATTTCAATCCAGTTTAGAATTTCTGTAGTATGGGATTAAAGTACTGTAAATTGAATGTAATGTAGAGTTGGTGTAATATAAAACTTACATTAAATCAATTAGCTTTTCAAACAGAGGAAAACTTCATTTCATTTTCTCACAAAATAATACTGTTTCCTTCTTATGCTACAAGAATCTAAAAAAAGATCAAAAGGAGGTAAAAATGGCTTTTTGTATAGAATCTAAAAAATAGATGAATAAGTATCAAATTATTAAAAAAAAAGTGTAACAAATATAGTTTTTTTTACACTTTTCTTACTCAAATTTGAATTCTTGAATGCAGCCGTTGATTAAAATACGTATTAACGTTTTAGCAGTACACTTACTGGAGTCAATTTAAATATGAGTAAATCAATTTTATAAAATTTCATTGGAGAACATATCAAAAAGAAATTAATTGATTAGGTAATTACAAAATAGCCAAATTAATTAAAAAACAACACAAAACGTTTTTCAAAATTATGTACATATTACAAAGAGATTGAAGCCATCAGAAAATTTTGGTTAATTTTCTATTAGTGTGTAAACTGTAATGAGCCAATTCAACACAAGAACGTGTGATTACCCATATATTCTTTTATTATCCTATTTTAACTATATCATGTTAGCTATGTATTGTCATTTCATTTATGTAATATTATTCTATTCTAATTGTCTTTTATGTGAACATGATGGTCATCATTATGCATGTATGATGGTCATCATTATACTGCGGGTCAATCAAGGGATCTTACTACTATATAAGTAGTGAAGTTCCGGGATCCGAGTTAGTTAGTCTAAGTCTTGTATTTGATTAACTCAATAAAGATATATGTTATTTTAATCTAACACTTAACACGCTAAATAATCTGAACTGTTCCACGTCAACCGGTATTGGTCATAACACCCCCGACTATCTTCGCAAATCGGGACCCTTAGTGAAGGGGTCATAACAAACATCAGCCAAGGCTATCCTCGCAAATCGGGACCCTTAGTGAAGGGGTTATAACAAAACTTCATAAATGTAGCATATTTTAACAAATTTCAAATCAACGAAAAATTAATATATCAGTGTTATTAAGAGGGTCTATATAGTCAAAGTTATATCTTTTCCTAAATTTACAACTTTTCAATGGATAATTTATACTGTCTGCCAAGTTAATTTTTGCAACTTACAAAGTTGAATCTGATAGAGACTGAGCTCTTACGCGAATAGGTTAATTACACAAGTGAAAACTCTGCTCTTTTATAAACTCAGTATTAATATACTTTTTATACAGTTCCCATTATTCCAACGTAGTAAATTCAAAATTAAAAATCTTAAATATACACAGAAAGAAAAAATATAGTTGAAATTATGTAACCCCGTACAGCCACTTCATCGTGACGATGATTTTAGGATGATCATAAAATGGTATGCATAATAACAAGTATACAATAATCCTAAAATCAACATAAAAATGTTTTTTCATAACATAATTTTGAGGTTTCTATAATAATTTTTTCGGACGATTTTCGAACGGTTTCTAGATGATTTCCACACGATTTTCAGATGTGTTTGGGACGCTTTCCGAATAATTTTGTGACAATAATCTGATCATTAGAAGACAATAATTGTCTTAAAATGATTATATTTTTGTTTCAAAATTGTTTTATAATTCGTCCTAAAGGACGTTTTTTAAAACTGCTATGTAAAAGTCACATTTAAAAAGTCGTCTTTTGACGATAATCATCAAAAGATGTTTTTAAAACAGATTTAAAACTAAACTAATTGTACGGAATTATGAAAATTTCTAATTCGAACCAATTTTAAATCGAGAAAAAACGTATTTTAATGTAAATTTCCAGATTGATAATTTAACTATAATTTTTTCCTTACATTTGTTTTATAACAAAAATTGCTGTTTTAACTATATTATTGTTATAATGTCAACATATTTTTTTCAGTGTAGGAAAACGCATAAAGTTCAAATTATTTTAGAATTTTGAATCCTAATAGTCATAATTATTATAACTGCAATATAAAAATCACTGCACGGAAAAGTCATAAATTTTTAAAAACTTGAGAGATTCAACTTTAAAATTTTGAAAATTTTTACATTATAAACTTCACATCATATGTAAATAATAAATAAATTGTCCTATTTCCATCTCATTATTCGAATTAAATAAATTTATCAACTTCATATATTATTCTTCTTGCACAAAACGTATTCAAAAATTTTATGAACAGTTCAGAACTGATGACAATACATCAAACTCTAAGTATAATTATTGTAATAATATTTGAATAATTTATTGTTTAAAATTTCATTAGATTTCATCATGTAAAGTTTTTTTTAGACTGTTAAATAAAAAACTTTATTCTATGATGAAGTTTTTATATATCAAAAATATGTGACTAAAAAATTAATCCAATAACATATAGATCATGAGAAATCATTTTAATTAACTTCTTGATTTAATGAAATTTCCGTAAAATTTGTCATTACACATATTTTCAACACTTAGAGTGTGAAAGGGAGAGTTTTATTTAAACAGTCAGAAAACAAATTACTGAAAATTTATCAGTTAATGTTAAGAGTTATTAAACATTTAATATCCTAAAATTTATGATACTAAACGGGTGTAAAAAATAAATAAGCTATCACAGCAGTAGCTTCAACATAGATTTCGAAATTTTAAGCGTGAAAAGGTAATGTTAAAATTAGGTAAATTAGTGTCAAAATTGAACTTTTAAAGTAACCAAATAATATTTATGATTTCTAACTTGATTGAATGTGGATCTTATAGTTGACTAGGTCTATATGGATAAAATAGGGATCGTGGTAATTAAAGATGCGGCGACGGAAACGGCTCATGCGCATTAGAAGCAGCCAAATGGGCCGGTGTGGCACTTACCGCGCAAACGAGCCTAAGCGTGAATTCGTCGCCGTCAACTGTGAGTTGATAGCCGCAGCAGTTGTCACAACGGTTCTTGGTCGATAAACGGCATCGTTACCGCAACTTGCGCGGACTCGTGCACGAATCCGAGCCGAATACGTTCTAGGGATTGGATCGCAACTGTTAAGCAAACAGGACACGATCAACGGTCGATTTCGACCACAAAACGTTAACAAATCACAATCGACTGAAACGAGAAAAATTACAAAATGTCTACGCTGGAAATATTCGAAACGAAATCGACAAGAGTTCGTTGAATATTCGTACGTTTCGCGACCAATTTTCACTAACCGAACACAAACAGCAACTAACGCGAGTAATTAGTGTCAGTTTCAAGCTGAAATTTCGTTGAAAAATGCCTTTTAAATTACACCTTTTTAATGATTCACTTTCATCTTTTTTCCGATTTTAGGGACTTTTTGTTGGTCGTACTGAAAACTTGTTTCTTCAAAATTCGAATTTAAATTTTCCAACTGTCATGAGTGCCCAATTTGATAATCGCGTAATACAGAATTACTGCCGCATCTTAAAATTGTGTCGTTATCCGACTGATGAAAGAATCATATTTGACACAGAACGTGATCGGTTTTCAATTAAAGATCGCAGTTTGCTGTTCAAATGGATCGTAGCACAATTCGAGCCGAACTATTCGAATCTGAGTTTCGAGCAGTTCTTCATCGATTACGGACTTGGTAGTCGCGACGATTATTCATCATTTTTTAACTCTGAGAAATCTGATAAACAAGTTAATTTATTAAACATCAAAAATGCATAATTTTTATTATTAATTTCCTTGGATAAGGACAATTAATACGATTTTCTTAATTTTCAGTCACTGAAAATTGAGAACATATGCATCATAATCATTTAGAAAAGATATAAATCCTAAATCAAGTGGTCAAATTATCCTGCGTGTCACAACATATTTATGTTACACAAAACTAATAATATTTTGTAACATATTTTATATGTTACAAAAAATGCTATAAAAGTGTTTTGAAACTAAGAAATTAACATGCTTCAAAACATTAGGAATAACAAATTTACAACATCATTGCAACATGAAAAAAAAATTATAAACATGTTATAAAAAATTATTTCAACATTGAATAAAGAGAACCGTTGTAAACGTGTTTCACAACTAGGAAATTAACATACTTCTAAATATTAGAATAATATGGAGTAACATATTTAAAACATTGTTGCAACATGAAAAAAAAACATAACATGTTTTGGCACGCAGAAATCACTCCTTAGGGGCGACTTATTCTATAAAATATAGTTCGCTGTCAACTATGAACATTTTATGAATTGATATTAATTTAAAAACTTGTTTGATTCGTCAAGACATTACCGTCCTAAACACTAAAGTCCTGTTCTTTATGGAACTTGAAAATATTCTTATATTTTCAAACATAAAATTTATGTAAAAGCAAATTGTTTAATCTCAATCTTACAAGGTACTTTGAAAACCTTTGAGGATCGACGTCGTATCCATCTTTGCCTTACATGCTATACTATATTTAAAAGTGTGTCAATACTACTAAAAAAATTTTGTAAAAATAAATTGTTACATGTTTCATATTCTAAACATTAAAGACATGTTATTTTTAATTAATCCTAAAATATAATATATATAAAAGCCTAATTCTTTGTATCGGAACGCTCAATTTATTGTCAATTTGAACACTAAATTTGAACTTTCTTTGTATTTTCAAATGAAAATTGGAATTTTCAAATGCACACAGGATGTTATAGTCGATGTATGGTTTGTATGGTTTGTAACCGAAACGGGCTCAACGATCGCTTCTAGTTCTTAATATTTATCGTTACTTCTGTTACTATAATATTGTTCTACATTTAAGAGTACATGCACAATTTAGAAGTCAATCATTTTATTTGGCCTTTTTCAATGAAAACCTGATAACATCCATACAAATCAAAAACAGCTCTTGATACTGTGATATTGTGCCAAGCTTTGGAATGTTATAAAATTTGAATGAAAGTTGAAATTCAATGTTCATTATAAATTTCTATAATTTATTGGAACCAATCTCACATAATATGCTAAATGTAAAGTTCTTTTCGAAGTTCACGTATTAAATACAATAATTTTTTTATTCCAAAAATTAGTCTGTGGTCAATTAATTTTTAGTTCTACACGAAACGTTTTTTTTTTTTTCATCTCTTTTCAATTCTTTTTTATGAGGGTTTTCAGGATAAAAAAGGCACTAATGATTTTTTAAGTGTTTTGTTCTGTAAGAAAATAAAATGGAGTTGTTTGCAAATATTATTTTCACTTGTTTATTTTTTTACTGTTTTTCTTTCATGATAACAACAGGAAAGAATACATTGCTTATTTTTTAAGTATAATACATAATTATGTGAATGAATGGTGATACATAAATAATCATGAAAAATGATTTAATGACACTGACATTTGCCCCCCGACTGTTTCAGATTAAACCTCTGAAACAGGTAACTTATAAAACTTAAATACAGGCCGCTTTAATAAACGCGAGTCTTTTATTTTGACATCGATAACTCTTACTAATTTATTAGAACCAGGATACATAATTTCTACTTTGCATAAAGGCCATTAAGTAGAGAGCATTTTTCGTCACAAAGGAGCCCTAAGTCACCTAGATTGATGTTTGATACCCATCCTATACTTCATCAAAATCTTGAAGCTTATTTTGAATAAACTATTTCCAGATCTTAAATTTTTTTAAATCTACTCTTTATACCTATACATTTAGTCTAGTAAAGCTTAAAAAGCTTATTACCTTTTTCAATAAAAATTATATTGTTTTATGTTTTTTAAAATGTTTTAATAAATTTTTTTTCAAATCATCATCCGATGCTTTTTAATACAATAATAATATTGAAAAAGGTATTATTTGCCAATCCTTTTGTCGCTTGTAAAGCAAACACTTTATTCTTTGTTCTTTTTGAAATTTGAAGTATACATTGTTTTATTGATTACGTAAACTATATTTAGATACCGGTTTTGAACAAAGTATTTTTGCTTCTAATGTTGCACAAGAATATACCGAACGAAACGATTTGTGAGCTACTGCCTAACATGTATCCTAACACTTATCGAGCTATTGTTCGTGATAAAGAATTGGCGGCAGAAAATGATGTTTTAAGATTGGAAATTGAACGTCTGAAGTCTGAAAACGAAGCTCTGTCTCATATATCTGCAACAGCACCGAATTTGAATTTCACTCGAATTAACTATCTGATAAAAGACTGTTCAACTGCAATTTTAAAATACCACGAAATTACTACAAATTTATTAAACACAATTTGCCGATCCGATGTGCGAATTCCAGATGATCTCTATGAAAATCTGTTCAATAACTTTAATCGGTTTGAGTCAATTTTTAACGAGATTATTATTAATTTCGAATTTTGCAACAATTCTAAGTTTTTAAATGTGTAGACAATATTAAGGATATTAATGGTGAATCAGCTTTTGCAAAATTCTCGACTATGGTAAAATGATCGAGATTTTCGATTTCATGCAGTTGTACGGGATACTTAGATTCATATAATTGATCGATTTTTTTATAGAATAAAATACTTTGTTTTTTAAAAACTGGACTGTCATATTCCGCAACAATTATAAGAATGCGGCATTTTGTGGTTGGTTTGAGCTCACCAAAGTCTCTTCTCAACATTGGACTTAGATGTTCGGCTTCGGATTTTGTTAACGTGAGAGCTTTATTAATGGATGTTTTAATTAAATCAGTTAGGTCATAAATTCCACTAATCAGGCACAATGTAACAGATAAATTTGTATTTAAGAGTGCACCATGTTCTAAAAGTTGCATAGAGACTAAATGTGTTCCAGCCGAATGTCCTATTATAACCACACCTCTAAAATGAAAATTTTTATTAATATTAGTGAAATTGCTAAGCTAAAATGATCTCGTATAGCACAATTCGACTCGAATGTTTGTATTAAACGTTTTTTATGCAAATAAACATAGTTCGCCATTTTTACGTATGTATAATTTAGCTTGATCTATACAGAACACTGTAGAAAAAATCATCTAATGGTAATATTATAAAAAAAAGTAAAAACAAAAAAATTATTTAGCTTGTGTTACGAGCATTCGAAGAACGCTCGTTCTTCTTTTCTTTCAAAATTTTGAAAATGCATACGACCTAAAAAGGTAGTATAAATATGTGTGGTCCCAACTTCAACTCACGGACTGTAACTTCTTGCATTTATTTATTTAAGTTGTAGTGTTGAAAGTATTAAAGGTTTAATAAAATAAACTGTTTTAATATTAAATTACGAATACGACTATTCGTCAATAAAAAATTACTACACTTGCTGTGTAAGGCAATGTTTTTCAACCTTTTCGGACCAAACGCTCACTGTGTAAGGCCCACTTCTTAATTTGCCTCCTATAAACTTTAAAAGATAAAAATTCCATGATAATTTCTAATATAATGTAGGCTTGGTTAAAATTAGACGTTAGTAAGATATATCTAAAGAAATTTGAAAAGAGCAAAAGTAGAATAACATTTACTATACAGAATTTTAATTTAACTTACAAAAAGTAAGGCACATAAAGTAATACAATTATTTGCTTTAATTTTAACCTAACATATAAATAATAAGCTAAATGAAATTTAAAATTTTATTGAGAACTTTGAGCACAGAATAGAAACT
>AGDA01052366.1:0-14843 GCA_000281935.1 Mengenilla moldrzyki | reverse complement strand
TATTTAAAATAATTAAACAAAATATTTTTATAAGTCTTAATATTGTGTAAGTAACACTTCAAATGTACAAAATTCCTCTAATAAAAGCTATAACCATATTTGATTGATATATCAATAAAATATTAAATGACCTCCTTAGCAAAAATATATATTTTACAAAATGTGGTTTATTAGAAAGTTAAAGATTCAAAGTCATTTGATTTGCATATCTTAGAATATTAATGTAACAATATGGAAAAAATTATGGTCTTAACGTCACTAAGTTTAATATTTAAAAGGATAAAATGGAATAACAATAAAGAGTTTTATTTGTCAATAAAATACTGCCGATATACTCTGCGTTCAAAAAGTCAACACTATAAGTTTTTACTCAAAAATTTTGACTCTATCGTTCTAAAATACTTTGGATTAAAAAGTGATAAAAAAATTCAGTAAATCGAGAAGTAATGAATTATTTTCGCCATTTTTTCAAGTAATTTTCAACCATGCCCACAAGTAGAGTTTTTTAAATTGGTTTTTGGTCTGTGTTTTTATATTTTGTTGTTGTTTATCACTCCTTTGACATTTTAAAATCTATAAGCAACAATTTAGCTTAATCTAATTTGATACGGCAAATGAATCCAATACAGAGCAAACAGAGAGACAATTGACAACAATGTAGAGATTGAAACAAAACAACTTCATCGTTCAAAAATTCTTTGCAATTCAATCAACTCTTAAGTTTATTGACGTCAGTTAAATCACTTCAGTGCTAAATTAACTTTAAATTACAAACATACAAAACTCATGACAATATTACAAATTAATTTGAAATATCTGTTTGCTTTTGCGTATTTGTTTAAATGATATACCAAATTATTGTTATTATAAAGATTGTTACTGAAAATATCAATGTAAATTAATATCCTCAGATTGCTAACAACAATAAAAAAGAAAATTGTAAGTACTTTTTTCATAAAAAAACTTTTATTATTTTTAAAAAATATATTTAGTTCAATTAAAAAAAATTATTTTATTTGCATTATTTTTTAGCAATAAATTTGTCTCTGTTTAAATATAAAATAGCATTTAGAAGACTGAGATTTAGCAGTATTTTGTACACGTTCAGAAATCTAAAAAAAGATAGACTTTTCCATCCGGGTTAATAAATTCCACCATAGTAATTCCATAAATATGAGCTTGTTAAATGTCACAAACATTGTCGCTTGACAATATTATATAATATATTTTTTGGATAAAATATTAAACAAAAACCTGTTTTGAACTACTAGTTATACGTTTGAGTTTATCTGTATCTAACCAATATTTAAGAACATAGCCACAATTTGAGACATGCATTATAAGAATATACTAGAAAACTAACTTAATAGTAAATTAAAATTTAAAAGAATAGTTACTTATGAAGATAAACAATTTTAAAAAAGCTTTAAAATTCACTGAAAAATTCACAGCGTGTTTTCTACATTAACTTTTCTTTGCACGTAACTTACGTGCTCATTATAAGATTACTTAATAAAGAATATAATTGTGTAACAATATCTCCAACGTGATCACGTACGAAAATTTGATAAGGATACCAACGAAGTTTCAAGAAGGCTACTTATTACAAAGGAGCACTTTTGTAAGGTACACACGGAGTACAGTAAATACCAAGGATAGACTAAATATAATTTTTAAAAAACTATGCTACATTTGAAAAAATTTCACCTTTCATTCTTCGGCGAATTGGACGGAAAGTTTGAATCGGTGCTCGTTAAGTTTCCATTGTCTAAATATGGTACTTTGCAATTCTGGTTAATAAGCGACGAGTTGGTGTCACACTTTGGTTCAGAGAAATTTCTCAAATTACACTCCGTATAACATTTCGATAAATTAGTATTACTTTCAATCTCGTCGATATTAATATTATCGTTAGCGATTTGCACTCTTTTCACTCTTTTACCAATAAGACCATTGCTTTTACTATTCTTCGAAAACACCGGCTCCTGATGACTCTCTGCTAGTTTTCGTACCATTTGCGGGCTGGACAGTTGCCTTTGCGCTTTCTGTATCAGTTCGGCACTAGAAACGGACTTTGGCATATAACTGAACGGCTTACTGTCTTCTCGAGCATGATACGGTATCGAATCGTAGTCACATTTTTTACTTTTCAAGTCTGGTATATTCTCGACGTTCAACAACATGTCGCTTAACAGCTCGTCTAGTTCACGGTGTTGTTCTTCAGGAGGCGGTGGCGTTAATGGCGACGACTGCGGACTCGACGACGATGTCGTTACGGCGTGCGGATTCTGCTGATTGTTACCTGTTGAACGGCAAAAGACGATTAAGCCCACACACGCATATATAAGCTATTAAAAAGCAGTTTTATTTTTGCCAACGGAATCGAGTCAAATTGCTGTAATAAAGTGTGATTTCATTGAAACTTTTACACGTTAACAATAGCTACAAAAATACAATTTTCAAGCCTTAATATGAAAATTTTGTCCAAAAAGTAAACGACACTAAATTTATGATTACTTTTTCAACTTTCTTCGATTAAAAAGACTAAAATTAGAAATGGTTATATAATATCATATAAAATTATATTATAATAATCATTCAAAAAATAACCATTAATTATCCTACATATATTAAATTAAAAATAAATTATGTAAACACCAAAATTACCTCAATGATTGGGAAGAAAATTTACGACATTTGATGATATGTGATTACAATTATTTTTTAATCGTAAATCAATTAATATGACATTTAATATTTGATACTATTATTTTTAATCAAATTAGTAGAAAATTAGCTTTTAGCACCCTGAAAGCCAAAGGCAATGAATTTAAGCATAATTTAAAAATAAAAACCTTTAATCTGCTATGTAAATACAAAAAGTACTTTCTGAACTTATCTTAAATTGCCTCAGCTATAATTTAAAAACATCATATTCTACATTATTATAGTTTAAAACAATCATAATTCAATCACAAACCTACTGTTTAATGTTGGATTAAAGTTTGAAATTAAAAAAAAATATGAAGCATCATTGCATGTATAAAAAGCTTAATGTTCTCATTTACATTTTTCTAATATATTATTTTTTTACAAATGAATATATTTTTTGGTCTTTTTACTATAAATGATATAAAAACTTATGTACGTAGAGATGAATAATAACGAATGCATAATACTTCACATTTGTATTCTTTTATTACAAGTATTTTAACAAAAAAAAAAAACAAACGTTTTAATGAATGACTATATATGCATATAAATAATTGGCTATTAATAATATTTTTAGATAAATTTTCTACTCATTAATATTTAGAACTGTTTAATTCTGAGTTGTACTCTGAATAGATTTCCGAAAAGACTTATATACAGAGGAAAAAAATTGGCAAAAACCGTTAAAAAAATGATTGCAAATTAAAAATTAGTTGCTTATAATAACAAATGTTTAAAAATAACCAGACTTTATTTAAATCTACAAAAGGGTTTATAAAAACAATTTAAATTTTGTTTATGGTTTTTGGTCAATTTTCTACAAATTTTTATACTAAATAGATCAGTTTTTTTTTTTTAGTGTATTGTTAACATCCCTTAATTTGCATAAAACAAATATACTCTAATTATAATAAAAATTAAAAGAGAAAAGATTACCATTTCTTGTGTAATCATGGACATAGTATAAATGGAGTGCTCTCGAATAATAAACGTTGTTGCCCACATGACTGTTGTTCCTGACCGAGCGCGCATGAGTAACCGTTTCTTTCTGTTCTCCGTTATTTAACGAATTCAATGCTTTTTAATACATTTAAAGCTATTACTTATTTTCAGTTTACAAATATGCGTCAAAATTTGGAAATTTAAAAATTGTAAAAATATGCGCCTTTGTCAAAAACAATATTAACGTCAGCGACAACAAAATTATTAATTTCATAATATTTTCATACATTTAAAAATAATAAGGTAATAGAATTAAAATTAAATAGCGCTTCATGAATTAAATTTTCTAATATCACCAAAAAAATGAATATCGACAATAATATTATTTCAATCAAATAAACCACTATTTTTCTGGTTTACGATTTACATGCATTAGTTTACGGTTACTCATGCGGGCATTTGGTTTTTACAACGATTGTATGATGATTAGAAATAAGTATTAAATTTCGACTGCTTTAAAATCACGAAAAAAAAGTTTCTAATTAATTGACATTTGATCATTATATTTACCTATATTTTAATTGCTAATGGTATTATTTTACTTTTATTTTTGTGTTACTTTGTATGGCATTTATCGTCATAAAAACATTACATCAATGATCCTGTACCGAGACTATCTACACAAAAGTTCATATAGGAAAACGTTTCTCTGATAATAATCTGCTTAAAAGTTGTTGATTAAAACATTTTAAATAAAAATTTAAAACAAAATGGCTATACGGATAACTCCGCGCTAAAAACCGAAGCTAGTCTTTGTAAAAATAAATAAGTTCAATAAAAATTGTATTTTTTTAGGTAAATTTTAGTCACCAAAATACGATTTATATAATTAAATAAATGTTGGCAACACTGTTTTAACTATGTTTTTGAAGATTTTAATAATCTAGGTGTTGACACAACTAACATTAGCATATCAACTTTTTTGTTACGCTAAGTGAGATGTTTGATTATGTGTACCAAACAACTAGTTGCCAACAGTATTGAGACTAATAATTAAAAAAAAAGTTAAAACACTGACCTACAAGTATTAATTCTGAGTACATTTTTACTAAATTCTCTAATATTTTATATAAAAACAGCATTGTTTATACTAGCTCCAAATTCAAGTAGAAATTTTTATCTGTGTATATAGTTAATTAATTAGAGATACTGTACATATATACTGTACATATATACAGTCTAATTATATTTTAAATGAGTTTTTGTTAGAAATTAAACGTACTCTTTTTGTTATCGCAAATATGAAATAAATCATATCTTTTGTAATTTATAATATGAATTGTAAGACATCTGTATACTAAATGTTGTATCATTGAGAGTTTTATTTATCTTTGAACTCGATCTATTAAACAACCCTGTTTCTTAGGCAAATGGACGTGAAATTAAATTTACCAAGTACCTGATACAAACAAAAAACATTATTAATTATGTGTAGGATTCACAATAGAAAATGCTTATCAGTATAATCGAAAAGTTGCAAATAACGTTTAAACCTACACTAAACTTCCTCACACCACAGTGCTTTTTTATGCGCTTAACAATAATTTGCAAAAAATTCTAAATAACTGCATATAGCAAATTACTCAACGTGACTAAGCTTTAAAAATCACCCACGTGCATCATTTAATTACTACACAAAACCACAAATTTTCCCTGTTAATTTTTTCAGACTTATTTTTAAAACGAAGTTTATTGACGTTGCTTGCTTAAAATAATTTTTTTTTATTGTAACTCTTCTTCGGATTTTCAAAAAAAATGTGTCAATTTTGATTTCATGAAATAATAATAATATAAAAAAATATTAAAAGCATCTGTGTAAAAGCCGTTACCCAGATTTTGCGAAATTTTTTGGCAACCGACTCGAAAAAAAATATTGTGCAAACTTGCTAAAGATAATCATAAGGAAATCTCTCTATACAAGTTTCTTTTTTTATATTTAAGTAAAACATGTACCTGCCGATGAGATGCCGGAGTCCATAGACACAGTTAACGGACTAGAGACCGCTCCAGGCGATAGAGCTGATTTTTTTGCAATGGTTGCATACAAAGATCCGTCCAAAGGTCCATAAGTATGCGTAATATCATCTAAAATAAAGAAACTCGATAAATTCCATACACAAGACACATAAATTATTCATAAACCGAAGAGAAATTTCAAAGTCAAAAACGTGTGCAAAACCTACACAACAAACTTATACTTTGAAATATCACCTTTGACCAAAAAAACAAAAAAAAAACGGAAATATTTCAACAAGACCACAAAAAATAGATCTTTCATAAAAGTATTCTCATTAATTTACATAAAAGAAAAAGACATTTAATAATGTGACTTTCATGTACCATAAATGGACATATATAAGGAATTCTCTTTATACTTTTATGAGATTTTCTAACAATATGATGTACTTTTTTCAAATGTGCATACACAATTTATTGGCATGCATATATTCTTTAAAGAAGCAATCTATAAATATTACTTTAATGAATTTTAATTTTAGAAAAAACGGATGTTTCGTAAAAGAAATATTATTAATATTATTATTATTATTAAGAAAATGTGAAAAATGAAAAGTCTCTAATTTTACACATTTTCCTTTACGGAAAATTAAAAAGAACAGAAGGAAATTTCATTTCCTGATTTCGATATTTTTAGCATTAATTATAAAAAATTGAAGGGAAACACTTACGATTTTCATAAAAAATAATAATAAATCGCACGTATGTTTTTAAATCAAGTACTCGATTTTCCGATATTTTTAAAACGACTGAAATTATTGATGGTAACGCGTTTGGATTTTATAGACAGACTGAAGTAAAAAAGTGTGCGATCCAGAAATAAACCAACATTAAATTTACACAATGGGAGACTTACAAATTAATTTTTTAAAAAAATTAAAATCGTACCTGTGTCTGAGAAGTAGTCATCGTCCATTTCGAACAGATTCTCGTAACTGTCGTAGTATGTGACCGGATCATCGACAGTAATCGTCGAATGGTTACTCGTTGAGTTGATCAAAGTTGTGTTGGTGGCTTGTTGCGTATGACAAAAGTGTAACTGAACATAGCCATCGAGCGGAAATCGTGGATCTAAAGAGCAAGAGATGCGTTCATGGAAAGATAACAACTTATAATATTTGCATACCGACAGATGCTGAATCCAAATCATTTCTTGTGAATTTCAGAATTTGTTCCGTAATAGCACAAGTATGAAATTGACATGCGAAAATACACTCACGTCCTGTGCGCGACTCTCGGCCACTTTTGCCCAACTCCTGATTCCGATGGTAACATTTCACTAAAATATCGCCTCGTAATCTTAAAAATTTCCCTTCTTTGTCCGTGACGTTGATCTTGAACTGCCTCGTACCTTCCTCGATATTATATATACCTTTGTTTAAAAATAAAATTACCATAAAGCAGCACTTTATTAGACTATCTTCTTCGCTTACATATTATGTCAACAACAGAAATAATAACTTAAGTATAATTTTTGAAAATAATTAACATCTTTTTTTATCAAAAAAGAACTATATACATGTTTGTACGTTTCACTATAAGAAATGTAAACATTGAAACTTTATTAATATTAAAACTGTTCACTAGTACTAAACGAGAGCAATATTTAATTAATTTAGTCACATATTACATATTCGCACAAATAAATTAACTTTGGCCTCATTGAGATAAATATGTTCTAAACTTTGGAGTTTTCTTATAATCATATTGAACGAAATTGTTTTTAAATTTTAAGTACAGTTTAAACATGTAGATTTTGCTTTGCATATCGTATCAATTTAATTAAATATATTTGTTACCTGTATGACTTGATCAGTTACAAAACATTTTATTCTATAGCAGAATAATTCTAAAGAAATGAGTTTTAATATATATATATATAGAGTTATGGTTAAAATTTGCTTATATATGTATAATCTATAAATGTTTTCATTCCTGACATGATTAGTTAATAGCATATTTATTGTATCGCATAGTTTGCAACTAGAAGTGATAATTTATTCCAGCGATATAATGAAATCTATCAACATGTCAGATCCTGATTTTATTCCAGTTGATTTTATTCAACTAAACATAATGTTGAATAAAAAAACTCCTATATTATTCGTGTTCCAACCGCAAAAGACTCAGATATTCCGACACCATTTTAAGTGGTTCTGAGCAGTTTTGAGCAAAAGAGGGCACTTTAAGCGATCACATATAATTTTATTAATGATAACGTCAAAGTTTCGAATAAGGATACAGTGTTTTAGTTCTCAAAAATGTACAGTAAAAATCCCCAGGTAAAACTCTTTTACCTCTTTTACAATACCAACTTAGATTTTCAGCGTTTTTCATTTTCAAAATGGAGTCGGCGCATCTGTGTTTTATGTTCCAGCCATAGAATAGCATAGAGGGAAATCAAGTGTGCAACTTTTCAGTAAAAATTCTAGGAATCACGCGCCAATTGTTTGTTTCGTGCGTACACAAGATTTGTATTTTTTGTATACAAATTAGTTTTTTAAGAAGTTTTTCTATTGACTACCGAATTTTTTTAACGTTTTTATGTAACAATTCAAATTAAGTCCGCACAGAATTATCAGGGAAGAGGAGAAAAGTAACAGCATGCTTTTTCTTAATTCATATGCCAAATTTTCTTTTCTATTATGGCTACTATGGCTCCGTCAACTCTTTGACGGCTGGTTTTTAAATGTGAAAAATAGACATAATTAAAACATATTAGTCATTTCATCTATGAGGTTTACATTTAATCAAAAATGGCCTATACAAAATGTGTAACAAATAAATCTAAACAAATATACCAGGAGCTTTAACTTAAAGCTTTATTTTATTCAAAATAAAAAAATAGATTTATTCGGGTTTTTTTATTTTTTCAAAAACTTATTAGAGCTTTATTTTTGATTACAACACCACATTGTGTGTGATAATTATTTCTTATTAAAAAAACCAATACACAAAACATAATTTTTGTATCTTAAAGTATATAAATTGTAAAGTTGAATTAATTTTGTTTTAGAAAAAAATTGATGAAATAAAACTTTAATCAATAAATACCCTTTTCACACTATCTGAAGATTTTTTACTATGTACAATTTTAGTAAAGGTCACATTTTGATAAAATGAAAACTTCATGATATAACATTCAACCCTTAACAAATTAGAACACAAATAAGATATAAAGTTTTTAATCCAAGCACATAGTTACTTGAATAAGAACAAATATGAATCAAAATCAAAATCTGACAAGTTGATATGTTTCCTTATTAGTGTACTGTATAATTTTAAACTATTACAACAATTTTCAAAAAAACATTAATTTTTTTAAAGTTTCCACAAAAGCTTTTTTCATTGTTTTTAAAACATTTGAAACACTTTTTTAATTAAAAATATTAAAATATTTCATTTATATTATTAAAACATTAATTTTTTTTAAAACGAATACTTATAAATGGTTTTCTTGTTCATTATTTTCTAATAAAGGTCATAGATTAGTTATAGTTAGATAATTTCAATAGTACTCACAAATTTTCAAAACATTTAAAATTCAAATTGTATACGTATTTTTAAATCCAGTAAATTTTAGAAATTGCTTAATAAGTTCAAGTAATAATTTTCTCTAATTATATTAATATAATAAGTCTCCTTTATACACATATTATTTTATTATATGCTCGATTATATTGAATATTTGTTAAATTTTGTGTATTACTTTTCATACGTAACAATTACAATTTAGAAAAAAATGTACTCACATAATTAACTCAGAGACAATTATAAATCAATCTAACAAGTAAGTGCCTAATATAAAATTTATATGTATTTATTAAGCACATATTGATAAAAGTTTCTTACCTTCTTTTATCCGAATAGAGTGAAATTGAAATCATGTAACAAATAACGACAATAAAAACATTATGGACGAGTATCCAAAAAATATACTTTTATATCAGTTTATCAAACGAAGGTAAAAGGCTCAAAAAACACAGTTTTTGTTTTTTATATATATGACTAAAACTTCTGGTATATAAAAAGTAAACAAAAAGAAGTCTAAAAGACAAATAAAATTTAAGAAAAGAAAAGAAAACAAACCAGAAGTATAAATAGCTCTGCGACCTTCGTAAATCTTCATAAAAGCCCTACATCCACCAACACTTTGAAACATCGGAGTTCCAAAAATGGTAACGTGAGTCAAGTAAATGGGTGCAGCGTTCACTCGTATACTGCCCGACAATAGACCAAAAAAGTACTCGATATAGCTGTAAATTTTGTTATGTATAAAAAAGGAAAACGTTCATATAAGATGTTTCTCGTGGAAAAAAGTGTCAATTAAAGATTAAAATTATTTCAAAATGGTAATATAACCGTTTATTCGATGGGAAATTTATAGGACCGATATTCTCGTCCAGAAACCGCTGCATCGAGAACTGATCCAAGGCCTGGTCTGCACTTCCACAGATCTTTGAATAATGCATGAATGCCGCTATTATCACTCCTAATCGATCTTTATTGCCTCTTTAAAAAATAAAAAAGAATTATTACATTATTATCATCCAACAGTGCTTAACATATTCCATTTTTATTGTCGCCAATTTTAATTCCTTCAGAAAGTTTCAAGTAAAATACCCGTGCTTAAATTAAGACTGTAACTTTGGCGGTTCCTTTAGCAAATAACTTGTTTTTTAAGGGAAAACAGTTCGTTTTTTCTTATATATATGAAAAAACAGGTCTTTTTAACACACTCGTACATATAATCTTAATTACAAAAAATTATCATTTTACTCCGCAGAGATAAATTATTTTATTATTTTTATTGCAGCTTTTAAATACCCATTTAAAATTTGACATAGTTGATTAATCGAAAACTACACTTATCGATTAATGTACAGTTAACATGCATTAATTTTCATAATATATTTTTGAAATTTGACGTGCTTATAGAAATAGGATACTTAATTGCAAAAAAATTATCATAAATACAAAGTTCAAGGATGTGAATTAAAGCTTTCCTTGTAGTTTGTGTGTGAATAAAATATATTACTTTAAGTTATTTGCAACATTCCTCTAAATTAATCAACAGAGTCTTATAAGCCTAACTGAAGCTACAATTTATTGAATAAGAATCTTTACATCAATTCAACTATATCATTACCTTCTTTACAAATTAAGTCTTCTAAACGTATACATACAGTCACAAATACTGACTTAATTACATCACCAAGTAAACAAGAAGTGTCTAAAGTTTTTTCAAAATCTATCATTTGTTGATATAATTTTTTTTTATATTTTCAGAAGTATTTTTTGAAATTATCGTTTAAAAACAGTATTTTCTTAAAAAAAATTTAACAACAAAGTATGTTTAGTTATAAAATCCAAGAAAGTGTTAATTTGTAAAAAAAATAATTAGTTATCTAAACTTATATAAAGTTTAATGACATTCAAAAACATTTTGTTTAATTAAAAAATTTAAAAGTAAACTTTAAAGTTCTAAAAAGAAATTCAAGTAATTAACGAAACTTCTAATGTAAATTTTGGTTTTAATTAACTAAAGCGAAAAAGAGTCTAAGAGAGATGAGCAAAAAGCATGTCAATTAATTCAACGTGACTTTGAAAAAATTTAATACACTTATAAAAAAATATTAAATACTTTATTAAAAGAATCTTTTAATTAATAGAAAATATTTATATTCGGTTAAAAAAATAAGGAATTTCGAGTTCTAGACGTTTTATAAGTAAATAAAAAAATTTCAATAATAACCAACATTTACATTATAAAAAAATATTTCATTACTGTTAGCTAACTTATTTGTATATCAAATACTTGAATTTTACATAAATACATTTTATCATTCGTTTATAAGAAGTCTAGTGTGTTAAAAAGATTTATTTCGAATCGACAGAAGAAAATTGCACATTCATACTTTCTGCAGAAATTTAAATTAAATGTCTTAAAAGACACACAATCCGCAAACAAAAAGAAAAATATATGCATAAAAACCTCGCATGTAAAACCGCAATATGATTTTTATTAGCTGATAACCAGGAATCGACGTCTTTACAAACACTACAAATGCGCTCCAGCGGTGGTGCAAGTCTCGACGGCCAGCCAACCTCTTTAACATGTTCGTGTTCGTTTCTTAGAATTTTTCTTGGCTCCGATAAATTAAAAATCTTGTTTTTATTTTTTTTAGAGAAAAAGACATTAAACTTAATGTTCCAAGCAAGCGAATACGATTTTAAAACATCGCATGAATATAAAAATGTGCACAAAATCGTTGTATGAAATATATTGTTTTAAAAATTGCAACTTATGATTTTATGTTAGAATTTTCACAAATAAAATATAAATACAGATGTTTGAAATTTACATTTTTAGCAATTACTATATAGTTAATTAATTAATCAATTTAAAAAAAATTTTTTTTTATATATTTTGGTGGTGGGCTTATTTGAATACGTGAAAATCTATTAATGAGCGTAATTAAAAACAAATAAATCAAAAAAATCAAAACATCATATTCATTTTTAAACGGTGAATTTTTTACATACTTTTCGCTGTAATAAATTATTTCAGAATAAAAGAAAAAACTCAAAGTCAATATTTTTCATTTTCAAAATCAAAACATTTTGAAATGCTTGTTTTATTTTTTCGAAAAAATATCACAATTCGACTAAAATTAGAATTTAAAAAACTTTCAAATTTTCATAGAGAAAAATATAGCTTTCAGTTCAATTGCAATGATAATTTACACTATTTTATGTTTTTTAAATTATTTTTTGCAAAATTTATGTTTTTAATACTTTTGCTTAATTTGTATATTTAATGTAATATACCAAATCTTAGAGCAAATGTGTCGAATCCACAATCCTTTTAAAGACTTTTAGTGGCCCAATTGAAGCAATACTGTTTATATTGTTTTAAACATTTAAAAAAATCGGCTATTGGTTGATATTAAAAAAAGCAAGTAAAATACAAAAAAAAAAGTGTAACGTTAATTGTATGTGAATCAAATATTTTAAATGCTGTACGATAACAAAATATTTATAGCAATTTATTGTCCTATTTTGACATTTGCCGTCTATCTCAGGTTAGTAAATTTTTACTCGGTCAAGCGAGTCTTTAGAGTCTTTAGTTATGTGATATTTAACAGCCTTATAGAGAACATATTTCAAACTTACACTGAAAGAATTTCTTATTTGTTTTTAATAAAAATTTTATTAAAGTAAGTGACAAATAAAATATTTAATACTGTAAACAAATGTTTTATTATTTATACTTTTTTAATAGCACGTTTATTAATATTTATATAAAAAATTATTACACTTTATTAATTTTTTTATATGTTTTAACAAATGGTGGTAAATAAATTGATTTAGTAAAATTTTCTTTCAGTGTAGTCGCAAAAAATCTTTATAGACATATATATCTATGTATAACTCTTCTCGACATTTATCCCAAGCATTTTTTGTTTGTTTCAAATCTTAGATTACTGTGCCAACACTTAAACTTCAATATTGCTGTTTAAATCGAAACTTAATGCCCAAAACAACACCATGAAATAAATTCCCCAAAATAAAACATCGTTTCATAGACATTGAGTAAACAAATTAGTAACCTCAAAAAGTTATATAATTTACACTAGATTATGTTTAGCACCTAATGATTTATTTTTAATGTAAAAGGAAAAGTCCCCTTCTTTTATTTTATTTTAGTTTAATTTTTAATTTGCTGCTTATATTTGAAATTGTATAATTTAAAGTTCAAGTTCCATAAAAATGATAAGCACTGAATACTCGATGTATTTTTATTTAGACTGCATTCAGAAAATGATTAAATTCACTAATAGTTTCCATTTGTTTCGTCATTCTTAAGAAAATCACCACGGTAAATTACCAGTGTCCAAAAATACAAATGGTAAATTACTTTTTGTTACTAAATCTTATCAAACAAAAAGCAATAGTAATGCGTTTTTTGTTCTGTGCTCTTCTTGCTGCCAACTTTAAAACGATTTTTTTTCTATTTGAAAAATTGTTCGTTAAGAGCAATAAGAAGTACATTAATAAGTGCAAAGGTCACTTTTCTTCTATTTATCGAAGCACATTCCACTGCTCGACAATTTTACATTTTACGCTACATACACAGAACAACGCGTGGCGTGCTGCGCCTAGCGCGCGCTTGCAAACGAGTAGCTAAAGTTGTTCTGTGGCTACATATTAATTGATTTCATATTTTAATGTTGGCGAACAAGTTTTTCTTCTCAAGATGGCAATTAATCAGAAAAAAAAACATGGAAAAGTCAGTAATAGTAAGGTATGGTAATGTAAAATACATTACTTTACCTAGCAATGGTAAATTTCTATGGTCGTTTTCGGAACACAGCCTTAATGGATAAAATGGTTCAGTCTATGATTAGACGGAAATCAAAAAGCAATTTTCGTAGCTTAAGCGGTCAAACAGAAGCTTAAGTATTAGTACACGAAAAAAAAATATTTAATGAAATAAGACAAATAAATTTAATGTGCTACTAGAAGAATATTGTTTGGAAAAATTAGAAAAAAATATTAATTACCATAAAAGTGTTTTTAAATTAGCAAATTTTTTGTATATCTTAAATACAGGAAAAAGCTTTGCTAAAAATATATAATTATTAACTGTTTAGCTACAATTTTCTTTCAGTATAGCGAATAAAAATGATTGGAAATAAGTAGAAAAACGCCTGAAGGGGAATGTAGAAAAGAGCTATTTACGCATAAACAATAACAAAAAAGTTTAATAAAGATTTAATAAAGGTTTTTTCGTTTCTTTTGAAACTATGTTTCTTTCAATTGAAAAGTATATATTTGAAACATGAGTACAATATATTTTGAAACTTAAATACTAAAATGAGAGAAAGTTTTAGTAATAAAAAAGAAATATATTTACTATGGTTTTAATGTAAAGTTATCATGAATTATTAAAAACTTTACTAATTATAACAAGGTTTTTTTAATTAAGAACATGTCTGTATTATCTCGTGTATTCCGCTAGATTTCCATAATTTTTGTTCTTCCATCTATCGTTTCTTTGCTTGCATGCATTCATTAATTAACTGAATTCTTTATTCAATTACTTTAAA
>AGDA01052350.1:0-18572 GCA_000281935.1 Mengenilla moldrzyki | reverse complement strand
TATTCAAAAAATCACAAAAACATCTACCCATGTTCCATAAAAATTTCATTCAAATATCTCTTATAGGATCTTAGATATTATGTTTTGAAGTCGAAAAAACATGAAAAAATCACGTTTTTTACACTTTTTAATTTAAACTAAAATTTTTGTCTTCAAAAGTAGACCTGATTATAAAAAACTATTAGTCTGACAAAAAGTAGATGAATTTAGCTTTAAATTGATACCTATAAAATGGAATTCTGAAAAGCAGATTTTGAGCTATAATTTTTTAAAGAATAGTGACGAAAAATCAGGTACATGCGGCAACTGATGACAAGCAACCTAAAAGAAGTTGAAATACGATAAACGGTTTTAGTTGAAGTTTTTCAATAAAATCTATTTTAAATCTAATTATTACCTTACTAAAGGGTATGTTTTTTGAAATGATGTATTAAGGGTGAGTTTCTATGATGTTAGCTTTTATGTTAGCAATATGTTTCAAACATGTTGTGTGTACTTCTTTTTCATTCTAATTGTATTACAGCCTTGTATTTTAGGGTTTTCAGATTACATTTACTTGTATTGTATATTTACATTTTTTATATGTTACAAACATATTAAAACCATGTTATTAGTAAGCTTTGACTACAATAGGGTAGTGCTGAGGACTTATTACACACATGGTAAAAACGAGTTTTTTAAATGTTAGTAATATGTTTTCAGCGTTCTATAAGAGGGCTTTGACTACTGTAGGGTGACGTTGAGGGTATATTGCACATATGTTAAGAACATGTTATTAATATGTTATCAATGTGTTTTTAGCGTTCTATAAATGGGTTTCAACTACAATAGAATGATGTTTAGGGGATATTTTCGATACTATTTTTTAAAAAATTATAGCTCGAAATCTGGTTTTCAGAATTCTATTTTTTTTTATATCAATTTAAAGATAAACTCATCTACTTTTCGCTAGACTAATTAATTTTTCATAATCGGGTCTACTTTTGAAGAAAAAAATTTTAGTTCAAATTAAAAAATGTAAAAAACGTGATTTTTTTATGTTTTTTCGAATTTTAAAAAATAATATCTGAGGTCCCCTAATAGCTATTTAAATGAAATTTTTACGAAACATGAATAGATGTTTTTGTGATTTTTTGGATATTTTTTTATGCTTGAAAATCATCCAGGTCGGGAGAAAAAAACTTTTAAATGGAAAAATAACAGTTCACTCCTTTCCTAAAAATTGGCTTTTAAAATTTTAAATTTTTTTTTCATTTTTGCCACTTACTCAATATAGGCTTTCAGAAAATATATAAGTCGTTTGGAGTAAAAAAAAGTTCAAACTTGTCGACTAGTGTAATCGAAATTTTATAAACAAGTATAATTATTGATCACCACCTCAGTATATGTGATTGTACAGTACTACTTTTCAATGTAAAAAACTGATTTTGGAATTTTATAAGTTCCCGTAAAGCCACTTTTGTTTTAAAGTCGATTTTAAAATGTTTTTTCGACAATTATTAAAGACGATTATTGTCGAAAAACGACTTTCCAAATGTAACTTTTACATAAAGTTTTTTAAAAATGTCCCATTATAGAATCATTTATAAGATAATTTTTACGATTATTTTAATACCATATAATAAGAACTAAAATAATCAAAGAATCCTCATATTATCATCACATAATAGTCAAATATTTATCATATTTTCGTCAGATATTTATCGTATTTCATAAGATATTTATCATAAAACCAAAATAGAACCAAAGCGGAAGATATTGAAAATTTTGTAATGATCGTTTTCAATATCATTAAAAATATTTTTTCGATTTTAAAATGATCAAAAATTGAAACTAAATTTCGATTATTTTACGATCATCTTATGTCGTCGTGAAGACAAAGTGGTTGTACGGGCTCTAGATCCCTTTCCACAGTCGTTTCATTCCCTTAAAAACATAATTGAATTCTGATTTTTTTACCATGATATTATTTATAACATGCTTGTAATCATGTGATTTATTTAATCGGGTTATAAAAAGTATGATTTAAGAGAAATACTATTTAGATTCTTACGTATACATATAAAAACGTTTTAGTATAGGTCAAAGTTTGGATGAAAGCTATACTTTCTTCATTCACAATGAGTGGCAAATTTTATCTGTTACTTTAAAGCAAAAATAGGTTTCTTTAAGGTCATAATTAATTTTAAATACATTACAGGGAATAACTACTTACCGGCACGAGATCCAAGTCGAGGATAAGGCAAATAGAAAAAGCTCATTTCCGATCAAATGTACTTTTAAGCCCGACCAACAGCCAAAAAGACATTTATTAAGAAAGCGTGATTTTCCAGTCAACTTTAAAGAAGACGAGTACGAGTTTTTGTAGAAGACTTTCAATATCGTTAATAATGACACTATTCATCTTCAATTTTTAGGGAAATTGAAATAGTGGCGAACATTACTCAGAACGCTCCAGAACCAGTAATCAGTGCTGCTGTAAAACAGAATGGACGCTTGATCGAAAACGAGCTTCGTGTCGCTCCAGGGACTCCGTTAACTCTGGAGATTTCGCTTAATAAAGAGTCAGCTCCAATATACGCAATTTTTGTCAAGCATATAAGTGTTTTTGACATGCAGTCACAGGAAGAAATTCTGTTATTAAATGGGTATGTTTTCTCAGTTTAAAATTTGATTTTATGATGTAACAAAATAAAAAAGTTTTTAATTCCACATACACATAACAAAACTTTAATTTAAATTTGTTAAAATCGTAAATAAAAAATAGAGTAAATGGCGCAATATATTGTTAAAATTATATATTGATATAGTAGTATAAAGTACGACATTAATTAAAACTTAATTTTTAAGTACATTTAAGGAACCAACTATTTTAGTTTAACTTTTTTACATAATTAAATATTCAGAAAATTAATTTTTGAACTTTAGATTATTTGCGTTCAATTTACTACAAGATGTCAGTTACACCCTCTTAATTGAAAAGTGTTTCTGCACAAAATGAGTTGCTTCTAAACTCTAGAATTATAACATAAAGTGTTTTGTTAGACTCTGCTTAGAGAGAATTCGATTAACAAAATTTGCTGGTGAACTCACTCGAACTTCATTTCATTTTCTCACAGAACAGCATCTTTATTTCATGCTAGAGACATCTTTAAAGAATGATCCAAACGAAGTGGAAAAATGGCATTTTGTGTAGAGCTCAAGGAATAATTGAGCAGAGATTAAATCATTCAAAAAATTTGTAACCAAAAAATGTAATTTTTTTCACATTTGTTCTACTTAAATCTGAATCGCTAAATGCAACTACAAAAAACACCATTTTTCTTACGTGCTTTTTCACAGACGTGATTTCGCATTTTTTCAACACAGAACCGAGTGTAGCCAACATGTTAATTCTACAGAGCCTGAAATTTAATAAAAACAAACGTACATCTGAAATTTACAATTCTAATTTTTTTAACGTGCTTCTATTTGACGATACTTATATTTAATACTACATCAATATTTCTTATAAAAAATGCATTCGAAATTCGAGCACTGAGTACTGGTCATATTTACCTTTAAATATTTGCATAAATCGTTGACTTTTCGAATGTTATATTAATATTTATACTATGGACATTACGTTGAAATTATTTTTTACATAATTTTAAATAAAGTTATCGGCAAAAATACAAAGTAACAAATTGTATTATTCTAATATATTCATTCCTTCGATTTTTTTATGCAATATTAAAAATAGTCATGCATTTTAAAATGAAAAAAAAATATTAGCAAGTCATTTTTGTATTACCTTCATATTTTCTTTGTGCATAAATCTATTACGGAATTTTGATGTAAGCACTTAGTCAAAAATGAGTTTTAGGTCAAAACAAATTAATAAATACATTTATAAATGAAACTATACAGCCGTTATTTTATTTGTTTTGATAGTTGTACTTGTAATTATTAATATTATTATATATGTTATATTTTATTACACAAATAAATATGTTTTTTTGTTTCTAAATCCAAGCAGATGTTATCAAGATATCTAAAAATGTTTATAACATTCACAGGAATACAATTGTATAAGCGTATAAAATTTGTAATACATACACAAGCTTATTTTAGAAAAAAGATTTTTTATTATTACAAATATTTATGTAAGGATTATGTGCCGAACTTTATCTATAGAAATAATTTCCCTTGCAGCAACACTTCTAAACTACTGGTCTGGCATACGCAAAAATCGTTAACCGCTAAAATTAAAAATTTAACGGTTTTCCTTTCGAAAATCACAGAATAATCTTCACTTTGCACGCTAATTCACCGAGTTAAACTAAACTATTTTACAACAGTATTGTTTTTATTATTTCAAGTGGAAATTTTATAAAAAACAGAAAACGTGATACAAAATGATATTTCAAAAGATCGTTAATCAACATGGCCACCGTCGTCCATGCCCGGGTTGACAGTCTCTGTATCATTTCCCTTTACACGTGCATATGTGTGATCATTCATATATGACACATGGAAGAAATCATATATTGTCAGCTCAGAAAATAGTTATAAATTTCATTTCAATAGCATCAAGAGTGCTACTGTTAACTATGATATCATAATTGACGTCAAGATACAAATTTAAGAGCTAAATCACAGAACGAAGATTTGTGATCTGTGATATTCTATGCGAAAATTATTAAACAGTAAATAATTTAATCTTAACCGTTTCTGTACTGTAAAGCACAACACTAACAAAGTTGGTGTGAGTAAAACGTTTTTAGTATTGTGTACGCGGAGAAAGCGTCGCCAACAATGGTGAACTATTTCCTCTTGTTTGAGATTTGTGTTTTCTTATCATTTTATTTTTGTTTTTGTTTTAATTAAGTTTTAATAGTTAGTTTTTTTGAAGCCGTTATTTTTGTGAACTAGTAAAAAGTTAATATTTTTATAAAATTAATTAATTAATTAAATAGTAGCAATCATTTTTTTATAATTTTTTTTCCTTTGTTTTTTACTGAATTTATTTTTTTCTATTTTTTATGATTGTGTCTATGTTGAAATTTCAATCAAAATTTTGGTTTTCAATTTTTTTTACTTGCATTAATGTTGTGTTTTATTACTGATGTAAAATGAAACTAAATCATTCAAGATTTCAAGCTGCATTTTGATAAAGCAAATTGTATTTTTTGTCCTCATTATATAAAGTATAAGAACATTTTTGCGATTTTTCAGCTGCAGATAACATACCCGTGTAACCACTTGATCTTTAGGACGATTTAAAATGACTTAAAAGGGATATTAAATTTCGATTGTTTTAAAATCATTGAAAAAGCGTTTTTAATGAATTGTAATCCAATAATTGCTCATATTTCCATTCATTTGATACTGATCACATTTTGGTTTTATTTTTTGTATCGCTTAACATAACACTTATATTAAAAAATATTTATTTCTATAATTCACTCGATTAATCGATCAAAATTATACTTAAGCAAAGCCGTATTTTGGCGGTTCAAATTATTTCGAATAATTCGAAATAATTTGCAAGCTGTTTATTTCAGCCACCACATTTTCGATTTGGGGGTGGAGCCATAGCAACGAAAAGTTCGAATACTATTTGGTCTGTGCTTTTTAAAAATTGTAAATGAGTTTTTTATCTAGTGAACTTTATTGTTTGACATTCAGTTTGATGGGCCAAAACATGAAACGAATCAATTCGAATTTATTTCGCATTTTGGCGAAATGTAGGCGGAATTTCGAATTAAAATTGATTCGAAACTATTTTATTCGCCAAAAAACGATTCAACAGTGTCATAATTCGTTTTATTTAAATAGTTTACAAACCTGATTTTTGTGTATGCAAATAGCCAGTTATTTATAGGTATGAAAATTAAAAATAGACATATATTTACATTTATCATATATGTATTTAGTTTAATATTTATAAATAACCTACACGAATAAAAATATCTACTGAATATAAAATTATTTCTTCCTAATTTCGAGGAAACAGAACATAATCTTAAAACATGCAGAATTATGCTTATAATTGCCAAAGAAAACTTTATTTCGAAACCAAATATTTTAAAAGTTGGAATAATTCTATTTATATTAAAAAATTATTCTTGTCATGAAGTCTAAAAAAATTTAGTTTAATTTTATTTTTATCTGTGTAAGCAGCATAGCTACTTCAATTTTTTTTTTATTTAGATAGTAAAATTTAATTGAAGCAGCAATTATTCTCAGTTATATTTACGTTTATCATAAAAATATTGGCCTGCTATTGTTTTTCAAAAATCAATTTAATTAAAAAATAATCAATTTTTCAGAATAGAACTAAAAGAATTAATTAAAAGGAAGCGTAAAAAAAGCTTAAACTCAAAGCTCAATTTTATCGTTAATAAATTGAACTGCCACTTTCAAACAAAAAATTGTACTACTGCATAAAAAATGATAATAAATTCATCTACTTAGTTTAGTATAAACAAATTTAAGCTTTGATGACATATTGATTATCGGTTTTCTAAAGATAGGTCTTAAAAAAGTCAAGTAATCAATTAGAAGTTTTGAAAAAACTTAATCAAAATTTAATCACCTTTTTCTACAATATATAAAATCTTAATACGTGTATATATATATACATATATATATGTGTGTTAGAAGAGAAAATTCTTTCGGGAAAAAAGCTCATTAAAAATTAAGCTTATGACACTGGCGAAAATTTATTATACTTTTTATCTTTATTTTTGCTTATGTATAATTTATTGCATAAATAGAAAATTGTATGTTTGAAAAGTTTGCTTAAAGCTCCTTGTTTGAAAATTCAATTAAATCATTTTTTTCAAATCGAGAATGCGACAAAAATGACTCAATTTCTAGCACGTGGTTTTTGCAATTATCTGATCGAACGGGAATTTTTTTGAGGAAAATTCATCACGTTTATTTTCCAAGTTCGCAATAGCTGTCTCATAAATTTTTAACATAGCTGAATGGATGAATTATTTGCCTTTTTGGTGTCTTTTTTATCACTGGAGAATAACTGCAAAATTCAAAACAAGAATATATTAAATTTTATAGATTTTAATTCTTAGAGCTGTGGTTTCCAATCTATTTGCCATAATTTACATATCTGTATATTGTTTTGAAATTACCTCAGTTGTTAGAGGTTTTTATATGAAAATATTTACGTTTTTGTATTCAACATAAGGTAGGTTCGGAAAATCCCATTTGAGTAGTATAAGTGTAGAAAAAAAACATTTTTATTCAAATCTACTAGAATATGATCAATTTGAACACTATATTTGAAATTTTTACACTTTTTTTAACTGAAACTGGAATTCCCAAATGTACCCATTATAGAACGTTTTTAGTAATAGATACATTTAAGAATTCATTTCAGTGTAGGATCGATTTAGTACATGATTGGCGTAATGTCGGATTGGTGTAATATAGGATTGGTGTAGTGTAAAACTTACATTATACTAGTTGAATTTTAAAGCGTGTTCTATGTAAACAAGAACTATTTATGTTCTTCGCTGCATCTGACTCCCTGAACTTTTATGCGCATGAAATTCCAATTTTAGTTTTTTTATAGTTCTATTTTTGTTCTAAATTTCAAAACAGTTTTTGTTTAAAAAAAAAGAAAATTACTAATATGCATCATTTTATTAATACCTTAATTTTTCTATGTATATTATTAATGTTAAAAAAGTAATATAGATAAAATATTTATATGGTGTTTGGCATTTTCTAACGAAGAGCGCATTTTTATATATGTATTTGACTTTTTTGACTTCTCATTTCCTAATTAAGAGCTTAAAATATTATTTATTTAATTTTTAAATTACTTTAAATTGTGTCTATTTCAATGTTCTATGATCTATCAGGGCCTTTAATAAACTTAAATTCAATTTCAATTTTGCAAACGAAATCTACAGTCATGTCTCCAATATTAAGACAAATTAAAATTAAACCATTTATTTACCTGTAATATTTAAAAGGTGTTACATTAATGTAAATTTTTAAGCATTATTGCAATATATTTTCTGTACTGATATACTAAAATATAAACTAAGCACGCTAATTAAACACGCTACCATAATATTAGAGTATTATTGCTGTTATACAGATTCCATGTATGTTACATAATTTACATTCTCGTGATATAACTGATTAAGTGAGTTAACGATTAGAATGATTATTATTTACTTGATTATAGTAGTGATCATATGAACGATTATAGTTCAAATATTTAATTCTAAACAAATTTCAAATTTTACGAAGAAAATAGAAGATTTTAGAAATGTAGCTGTTGTACTATTTAAAATAGCAAATAGCAATCAAGTTTTTTTTTTAGAAATTTATGAAATTTTAAATATGCGTTGTCTTCGTTTAAAAGTTTAAAAAACGAATAATGTGAATAACTCTAAATTATCCAACGCTACTTTTTTACTAAAAACTTATAATTTATCATCCTCAAACGCGAAAACGTTTAAAATTAAAATTATGCACGACTTCATTTTTGGATCGCGAAACTTTTTTCATGATAAGGAAAAAGCTCTTTTCGCTTCATTTGCATAAGCAATTATATTCGACACTTATTAATGAAAATAATTTCATTTATGTTACATTTGTGCGCCATTAATTGGCCAATTTATCCTTTCGATGAAACTTTTCTAACTTAATTTGTTTTTAAAAAAATAATAGGTGCTCAATCGATTCGTATCTGTTTGAAAACTTCAAAACTGAAGATGGCGATTTTCTAAGTGCGAAATTCAAAGCTTTCAAGTTTCCTGAAACTTCATACGTTTATTTCTTTATCACGGTCAAAGTGTGCTTAAATCAGTGTCAAGAGGTAAGATAATTTGCTATATACATTTAATTTTAATCTAACTTCGTCTTATGAGTACTTCTTATAGTAAGTAAACAAGGGTTAAACAGTGTTTCGTTTAAAGTACATATTATAAATCAGAATAAGTTTTATCAAATTTAGCTGTTATATATAGTTACGTATTCATATATACAGTGATGTTAGAACACATTAGAGATTACCGTTTGATCCTACCTCTCAGAGCTAGGGTAATTGTTGGATTCATATTAGTGAAGACAAAATGGAGGCTAATTAAATCAATCAAAATTCACGTAAAACATAAGCTTCTTTTTAGAGAAGAAACAAAGGTTTCCTTTGATTACTTTATAGACGTCATAAATAAAATAAAAAAACAAAAAACAAAGCTAAAGGGAAGATATAGACCCTGAAAGGAACGGAACAAAAAAGAATTGGGGAACGAAAATGTTCAAGGAAAGGAAAAGCTTCCAAGCCTCAGGATTCATATCTTTTCTCTCATGTGCTAACGCCTTCCGGTAAAAAGGCTTCTTTACCAGAAGTACCCTTCCATCGATCAAAAAGCAGCATTTGTTCAAACCCTATCTCCATGAGGTGGAATTAGTCAGATCTATCACTTTTACTGTAGTCACATACAGGCATATCGCTGGGGTAAAATTGTGAAAGTGTTGCAATTGCTTGTTATATTAAATACACGCAACTGCCCGATTAGGTCATTAATTTGCTAGAAGTAGACTAAGCTACTTAAATGCAATGCTAGAATACTAATAAAACTTAAGAAAATAATTTAAATTTAATAAGTAAATACTAATTTTTAGATTAGTGAAATGTAACTCTGTTTTATTTATAGTTTAATTAACTACAGAAATAACATATAAACTTGACTATTGCATCCAAGAGGTCGTTTTATTTTTTATTTTAATGTCAATAAGTTTTTACTTCGTATTTCTGTTTGTTTACTTAAGTTTATTTAACGGCTGCCAAAATATACTTTAGAAAACAGAAAAATATACGTATGTAATTTTACTAAATTTTTTACAGGTTAAATGCAGTGACGGCTCTAATGGATACGGGAAGAGACGAAAACGTGGTGTTTTACCGTACAGCGATGCCCAATATTACCCTAAAGACCCCAATGAAATATTTGAAATTTCATTTACGTCCTTTATGAAAATCGACTATGATGTTAACAATAAGGTTAACGGGAATGAAGCAAGCAATTTACCACCACAATATTATTCCGGACGCCGAATCAAACCTTTACCCGCATTGGATCCTTTAATGGCGTCAGAGTCGGCATCATTAAGTCATAAGTTATTCTATGGTCAGCAATCATTCTCTGACCGCTCCGGCGATAATACGGTTAATGGAGTCGAGTCATCGTTGCCATCAGCAAGCTTGGATCATGTTCACTATACGGCCATTGTTCAAGAAATGGACCATAATTCAGCAAGCCGATTACCACTTATCACCACAGTTGGCATTCATTCCATACGTTTCGTACTTATTTGTTTCCTACATCAATTTTTCACAATTGTCTAGCCTTTTATGGAACACAATCGGAAAATTCGTTTTCCTATTTCTCACACAATGACTACAATCTAATGACTATAATGATGATGTATCTCATTAGGCGTCCCATTGTGATTTTGTTCTCAACTATTATTATTAAAATGCCGGAAAAGTGTAACAAAAATTATCGGTTTTCGGTTACGTGTAACACTTCAAAACTCTTAATAATATGTATATGCTGTAACAATTGAGCTATAATTGAATTTCGACAATACAATAAGGAATTTATTACAATTTATGCATTTGTGATAAAATGAAAAATATACTTTTCATTGCTTTCTTACGAAAAAAAATTGTTGTTCTTCATATCTATGTGTGTTGTGCTTAAAAAATAATATTAAAATTGCTTCTAGTAGATAAATCTTGTATGAAAAACGTTGGAAAAATTTAATTAAGTATCAAAGATTCGTTTTGCAATATGTAGGTGTGCTCACATTCGTATTTCATTAATATTTCAAGAACAAAATAGCAAAAAATCGTAGATAATACAATAAGTAATATGAAACTTAAGTATTCTTACAAGGAAAGAAGCTGAGATGCCAAAAAAACTTTTGTTCAGTGTATTCTCCTGTTTAATAGTGCATACTTTTTTATTAACAAAAACGTATTACTCATACCCCAATTTATTGGGGGTTGAGTTATAAGCTGTTTTCTTAAAAAAAAAGAAGTACGTTTTTTCAAATAAAATTTATTTTCCTCTAACAGTTACGTTTAGTCTGTTTGGTGTCTAAAATAGCTAGATAACCCCTACTGAACAGCACACCGAAAACCATGAAAGCATTTTAAGGCAAGCTTTACGCTATAGTTTGAAATTAGAAAAAATGGTCTTTTTTGTAGGCACGAATTCAGTTTTATTTATTACAGAAAACGGCGAGGAAAATGTTTTGTCCGATGGGAGAAATGATTATGACCGTCAGCATTGGTAATACTCGAATTTGGGTCCTTCAGCACGCTAGAGTCGATCAGCTATCACTAAGTTAATATAGTCTTATTAGTTGCATGATTATATAATAGGGGTGGGCATGCATGGTGCTATTGGAAGTACTAAGTTATTGTAGATAGGAAAAAAAGTTCAAAAATTTGCGTAAAAAGCAGATAATTGTAAATAGGTAATAAAATAAAATAAGGCAAAAAATTAGCATTCTGATTAACACAAAAAATTATTGCACATGAGAAAAAATATTAAAACGAGCTAAAACATTTTAATAACCTTTATCATAAAAAACTATACGAAAAAAAAGTATAAGAAAAAAAATTTAATGAGCTTGCTTTCAATCTTCAATTATATCGATTTTAAGGTTACCAAGAATTTTCAGTTAAAAAAATTTAAATCGATTTTTTTTACCCGAAAGCGTATATTTGCAACCCATGTGTAAAATGTTGAACAATCGTGCCTTTTTTAAAGTAAGATTTTAACTTTTACGGAGAAATTCGTCAAATTTCAATTGCAACGGTTAAGACTTCTGATCCGTTGGACCAGTGGTTGAGAGCCGCTGTTATATAGGATTATAAAACACTTTAATCTGATAATTCTAAATGTGTTAACTAAAGTCTTGAAGCTATTTGGGTTTGGTATAAATTTATTCCAGATTTTGAAATAAATAAGAGTATTAGCTTGAAGTCAAAAACTTTGAATTGTGTCCAGCTTAATCTAATTTTCCGTAATGCTTTTTCGTAAACACGATCTCATAAAAAGCTGTAAACCACATTTAAATAAATACTAATTATGCTTTATTCAAGCATTATACTTGAACAAATAAATACACAAGTTTTCAGTAATGTTTTGAATACATTTACTACATTTCTATTCTATTTACAATCTAGTAATACAAAAAAAAAACACCGCAAAGATTATTTTTTAAAACGTTTTTAAAGACACATTTTTAGTCACGTAATAAAAGCATCTTTACATTTTTTAAAGGAATATCACGTACAAATTTTCCTTGCGTAAATGAATTAAAGAAATTGTTAAAAAGAGTAATAAAGCTTATTAAATTATTTATTAAAATTTAAATAATTTAATATTATTTATAAAATAATAGCAACAGTAAGAAAACTATTATGGCCGCTATAAAGTTTTTTTATAACTGACATTAAAAGATTTAATTCACGGAGTTATTTAATTCTAATTGTATTATTAAATTATTTATTACACGTATTAGAAGTAATTTTTTTATATTTGGTGGTAGCTTACTTTATTATTAATATTTGTCTCTTTTATACATACAGAACGAGTTTTAAAATTTGACTCGTATAAGTTTTACACTGCATCAATCTTATACTACACTAGTTGTATACTACACTGATTCTATACTACACCGATCCTACACTATATCGAATTTCTGAACGCACATATTGATATAGTATATAAGCCTGAACTTACGTAGATACTGATAATAAAATTAGTTAACCGTCATGACTTTTAATTCCAACGAAAAATAAAGATAATATTTTCTTCAATGTTAAAAAACATATTTTAAATCCGTTTTTTTTTGTATTCAAAGCACTATAACTTTTCTTTCATTAGAGTTTTTTAAACGAATATGTGGAATTGAGTAACTACGTACCTTTTCAGCTTTTAAAGTACTTTTCAATTATTTATTTTTATTCGTATACGCGCAAAGAATTTTTAAAGGTAGTAATTACGTTTTGGTCTGTATTTCAAAATGATGTCTTTTAAAGGAAAACAGTATTGTTTCATTACTAACCGAATAAAACTTGTTTAAAATTACACATTAACTTTACATTACTAAGCAAAAAATTTTATTCTGCTGGACTAATTTTGTTTCAAAGTCACAATAAATATTTTTTTTAAGTTTTTTTTTGCAACAGAACTAAACAATATAAAATATCAATTAAACACTTATTTTTTTACCTTTATTTATTGTTTTATTTAATTATGTATTTTATTTGTATTTATATACAGATAACCCTTTCATAGCGCGATACTTTCAGAGCTCTGTTTCCATGTAACGTGGAGCTGAAATTGCGACAGGCCTCCTATAACGCGGTACTTTTATAACGTAGGCCTCGTTTTAAAAATATCCAGTCAGTTTTTTCGTGCGTCTAATGAATGATTTTAACTGGATATATTTGTATAAACATTTTGTCATTTACGATATCAGCTTCAGTCGTATTAGAACTCTTTTACAGTAAGTTTCGTTGGTAACCGATTCTTTTTAAAATTTTGTTGTTGACATCTACCTCATTTTCTGTCTTCACTCCGCACGCTAATTCAGAGAAACAAACTGAAATTGTTCACAACTTTATTGATCGTATTATTTCAATTAGAAGTTTTACATAAACGAAAAAACGCGATACAATTCTTTTTCTCGAAATTGTTAATTAACATGGCAGACCATCGTCCATGTCTGAGTTGCAGTCTCTGTTTTATTATTTCTTTCTACACGCGCATACGTGTGATCATTCATATGTGACACCTCAAATGCATTTGTGAGCGAAATATGGAAAACAAATATGTGCCAAATCTTGATTTACAAGAATGAAAAAGAAGCTAAACTTGACTAATGAGTTAGAGTTTCATTTCATTCAAACTGATGTTTCAAGAGTGCGCAGTGCAAAGTTTAAAAGAAAATTAAGAAATTGCTTAGCTTCTTATAGAGCTTTTAGAGGAGTTAGAAAAAGAAGCTAGATTCGAAAGCCAATGTAAAGATGAGTCGACTAAGAAAGATATTTTATTTATTAAAATAAGAAGAGTTAGACGATTCATATTTGAAAATGAGGATGAGTATTAAAAAATTGTATGATTTTGTATTTGTTAGAAAACAATTTTTTTAATTAATTTTTGTTTCTTTTTTTATCATTTTTATAAAAACTTCAAATCGATAAAAAATCTATAATTTATCTTTTGTATTTATTGGTCACCATATAAGGTGGTACAAATGATGTTATTTGTACTAATTCTGAGCTTCTTATAGTGCGGTTTCCATACAATGCGGTACAAGTTAGTTTGGTTTTTACTGTTAAATATAAGTTTATACGACGTAGTATCCATAAAACGCACTGGTATATACGTTTAAATCCGAGTTTTTTATTGCGCAGTACTCGCTCAGCGTGTGATAGCAGGGTCGAATGTACATAAGACAACGATAAATATCTTTAGGGAAAAATTAGACTCCATACAACCAATATAAATGGATAAAAATCGGTGCATCACTAAAAAAGTTTAAACTTTTTTCCATTAAAAATTGGGTTTTGTCAATTTGTTATTGCCATTAAAATATTTTTAAATCAAATTTTTGTTTATTTTGGTTATGCGAAACCTGTACTAAACATTTATTAATACTTTCATTAAATACAATAAATAACAAATATCAGTATTGTTTAAAAAGACGTTCAATGATTTTATATTAAAAATTGTCATAGAAAACTTTCAGCAAAGTGTAATTAATTGCAATTATTTTATTATAATTAAAATTAATTGTTATTTAATACTTTCTTACGTTATTTTTTACATTTCCGAAGACGTAATTTTTAAGTCTTTGTAATCAGTCATCTAAATTTCAACACCACTGAAATTATTTTTTAATATATTAAATGCTAACGACAGAATTTAATGTGGTAACCTGTTCGTAAAAAATTTCAAGTTATAACCATCCTTATATAACCAAAAAGGTAAATTAGAAGATTTAAGCTTACGTTGTTTACGGCCGTTTAATAAATGATATTATTATACGTTTAATATTTCAAATTTTAACAAAAAATTTAAACTGTGGAAATTTCAATACATTAGATGTTTGTCACATATAAAGTGATAAAAATAGACTATTCTTACAACTATATTTTTTTTATCGTAGTATAGAAACGTTAGCATTCATAGATGAATAGTTGCACTTAAATAAACTATGCTTACAATAATAAACAATCTATTACCACCCTGTTTTTTACAATCTGTTTTTTTTTTCGTAGTCGAATGTGTTATACATATATTTAAAGCTATTCAATGATATCATTTGAACATATACATTTAAAATACTGATTAAAACGTGTCAAAATTAACGTTTATTACACTATTAGTGTTAAGAATACAAGTGAAATAAATGTTTAATAAATGCACAATATACAATTTTGTCTATACGGACAGATTCATTAATTTTCAGTAACTTTTTCGATGCTGATTGAATCTAAAATATGACACATATGTGCATAAAGATGTAAAAAAATTGTTTTGTATTATGTTAAAAGGAAGCCTTTATTTGGTTTTCAATAAGTTTTTTAAGACGTTCTTTGACGTTTGAAAGCCGTCATTCAAATATGTTTCAAATGACTTATTAAAGACGTCTTAAAAATGCTTTTATAAAACGTTAAAAGACGTTTTTCAAAGATTGCTTTATTGGGTAAAAAGTAATTTCGTGAAATAGAATTCTTCTTGAAAAAAGAAAAAACTGAAGCCTGCGATTTTTTCGCTATCAAAAAATATTAAAAAGTTCATAGAAAAGTTTTTGAAAGATAGTTAATTTCTGCAAAAAGTTACATGATTATCGTATCCGAGAAAAGAAATTGCATACATATAATTATCGATTTTTGCTCAAATTTCACCACTGCCAATCGTATTATAAAATATATAGAGAATAATTTTTCATTAAATTTAAAAGGATTTTTCCAGGACAAAAACGGAATCTTTTCGCAAAAAACAGCTCATTATATTTGCAAAAAGTTTAAAAAAACAACAACTGGTATTTACATAGTGAAAAACAAATGAAAATGCTTCGCATTAGCGGTAAAGCGAATTTTCCTTTGTACATGGCAAAGATTGCGAGTATTCTTAATACTCTTTTTGGCGCAAAATGGGTAAAAAAACGATCATAAAACAAAATGTCATTAGCAGAATTTTTTCGTAAACGGGGTGAAAAAATTCTAATGATAAAGATTATGAAAAATTGAAAAGCTCTGCACAGCGCTTAAAAACGACGCCGAACATTGTGAAAAAATAAGGCAAAATTATAGAAAATCTTCATGCAGTTTATATATCGGGAAAATGTATTGGCGATGATGCACGAAAGGATCCCTCGGCCCAGTCGCGATAGGAAATATCCTGAACACTGAACGTGAACAGCATCCAGTAGTTATCCGGGCTCTTTTACGGCACTGTTATCGTCAATTCTGAACAGTTCGCAATCTTTCCACATTTTCACACACATATAAATATTTTGGGAAAACATATAACAATTTTCCGATTTTCCGATTTTCCTAAAACGGACAATCCATATGTTCTTTTTCATATAACTCAGCCGGGCCTTTCCTTTGCTAAAAAGAGCACTAAAAACGTAAGTACTTTTTACTCACTAAACTTATTTATTATTACATTGGAAAAAAGTTAAAGACATTAAGTTAAACTAGTGTTTCAACTATTATAATATTAGGAAAATCGTCCGGGAAATTCTTGCCATGCTTCCAAGTTTGCTCGCCGACAGTTTTTTTTTATCAATTTCTGTTAAAGTTGAAGCAAAGATTCTTATCACGTTATCATTATTTTTCTTTTAAACTTTTTTTGCAAAGAAAACTTCATGAGATATGTGTTTTTTCTTTGTTTTCCTCCTATCTTCCTTTTTTTATTTAATTTATAATACATAATACATATATATATTTTAGCTAAAGCGAAAATTCCGAAAAAAGTATAAAACTTTGTATATGGTGAACAAGATTTCAATAAGATGAGAAAATTATGAGTTATAAAAGAAAACAGTTTTCCAATCTTCTCCAATAAATGATCGGGTTAACAAAAGACTTTAGTGATTACGCATAATCACCTGTTATTATGTATAATTATCACATTAGCAAATATAAGAAAATGGTGACATTATTGCTTGAGTAAAAGTGGTAACATTGATTTTGTGCAAAGGTAAAATTATATATTTAGGTTAAGTTATTTAATTATTAATTAAATTAAATATTATTAATTTAATGTACGAAAACTTCTTAATAAGCTACAAATTTAGTTGTTTATTTAAAGATTTGGCGATTAATTCAATAAAAAGCTGTCAATTTTTCGCTATATACATTTAGATGTTTAATTTAATGTTTGTCAAATTTGCCAGAAATTCTGGACTTTTTTAACTTGTAGTGACTTCAATAAAATACTTATTGTAAAAAAACTAATAATAATTGGCGAGTTTTTCCTGCTAGTATGAATATAATTCACTGAAAATTTAAAAAACTTTTCTATTTTGAAGTAACATACAAATCATTTTGCTACAGATAAAAATTTCGCTAAAAGCTCATAGTTTTTCTCCTAAAAAACGAAAAATTTCCTAGACAAAAATGAAAGGTTTCATTAGTAGTATGACAAAAAATCATTTAAAATTGGCAATCTTTTCTGTGTATTCGTTAGCAATAATACTACCTGTTTCAAAGGTATCTAAGCGTTATTAGTTTTTAGTAAACTATACAGATGAATAAGTAGCACTTTGTGTAATATAAAAATGTTTATAATTTATTGAACATAGATGAAATTAACCCCATCGCTATTTTAATAATCAAGTCATTAATAAGAACACAGAATATGCAGATACGTTGACTTCATTTTAAAGTATCCATTACGGTGTAAATTGGTATTAATTGCATTGGAAGTAGTAGAATCATGTACTTAAATTAAGAAACAACAGAAAGTTGATACAAAATACTTAATTATTAAATATTCTGAATCACAAATTTCGTCACATAAACAATAAAGTGATAACACTGTATATTTTTTTAATGCTTTCACATCACCAAATAACTTAATTTTGTATAATTGTATTCAATGCCTTGTTGTGTTTAAAACCAATCGGAACATATACACCGACTCTAAATACTACAATAAACTTTGATCTTATTCAAAGTTAACGTCATACAATGTTGTAAGTTGCCTTAAATAACTCTAAAGTTGCCGTTATCAGTGTTAAGAGTAACGATATTTTTTGTGGTAGAAATCAATCACTTTCTTATATGGCAAATAACAACTTAAACTTTTAGTTTTTTTGTTTTCAAAATGAGGCTGACCAATTTCAGTTACCTGTGGCTGCGTTCAAATAATAATACCGAGTAAATTTTGTCTTAGACGCCATATTTACTTGTCACGGATTAATTTCAGGGTATTTTTCAAACCCAGAACATAGGTAAACTTACAGATTTGGTTAACAGATCAGTGGAACTACACTGACAAAACTGG
>AGDA01052335.1:0-11639 GCA_000281935.1 Mengenilla moldrzyki | reverse complement strand
AATAGTTAAAATTTTTCAAAATAAATGAATTTCGTTACTGAAGCAACAAGTTTTTTAAAATAAATGAACTTTTTTTGCTAAAAAGCAGTGATTCCATTAGTTATGAAGGAAAAGTTTTTGCAAAGCTTTTTATCACTTAATACATTTGTGTTAAAAACGAAAAATGCTATATTTTATTTTTTTACTTTAAAGGGTGTTATTCTAGTGCTTCGTGACTACGTAGAAGAACCATAAAGTAATTATAAGTTTACATATATAACATAAAAATGAATATAGGTATTAAACTTATGATATGTCAAGATTACATAACTTTTGTACAAGCTACAGGTAAATTGTAGAAGAAATCAACTGGAATTGTCTTAAACAATTATCTATTGCTTTATTATTTAGTGACATAATGAAGACATTAATAAATCAAGCAATTGATAAAAGGAAGAAGTGATGTAAGCCTTTGCTATTTTAATGTATACTATAGTAAAAAATTAGCTATGTCATTGCTAATATAAGAATATTTAAATTGAAATGAATGGCATTAAACGAACTAAACTTTAGTACTAAAATATATGGAGAAAGAATAACAATATGCATTTAATGCTTCGATTTTTTTACTCTCTACTGTTTTTTAATGGTGTTGGTGGCGTTACGAATTTTCCCAATTTCAGCACCCTACGTTATTACTCTTTATGATTTTTTTCCGCTATTATACATTAAAAAATCGTCTAATATAAAAAGAATGTCGTTTTGCGATTATTCTTTTGCGCTATTCTAATGGAAAATCATGTAATTTTTTAATGAAGTGAAGCGCGAAATTTTCACGCGTCTTTGTGGAACTGGAAAAACTTTAAATTCACCGCTATATACATATTATATTTGTAGCATATCGTCCGGTTTCCTTCCTATTCTCGTTATTTTACTTCAATGAAAATGACATTTTTAATATCCTTTTTTATAAGTTCCTGTGAAAATCATGAAAATGTCTTCTTTTCGCTTTTTCAATTTATATCTTTGCCTTTCAACTGTATTCGGTTAGACGAAGGAAAATTAATTTTCATTTAAATTGAAAAAAGTACCATATATATATATTAAAAAAAGATTTCTCTTTTATTGAATCAAAATTTAATGTTACAACAATCCAATTTATTGTTCGTATAACTTTATTTCATACTTGGTGGAAGAACTAAGAGTAAACTTTTAAATTAAATTTTTTTAAAACTTGTTTTTGTCATTTTTCATATAACCAAAAATAAAAAAAACATAATTAGTTTTTAAACTTAACTGAAATTAATACGCAGTCAAAAAGTTTTTGTACCTAAAGAAAAAAAAACGTATTTAATCGTTTAACAGATAAGAAAGAATTATTTAATTAAAGTTCTAAAATACACAGTATTTAACAATATGTTGAGAGTAAAGAGTCAGCACAAGAGATTATGGAGACACTAAATTAAAATTTATAAAACTTAAAATATATTCAAATATCATAATGAATGGACACAATTTGAACTTGGTGAACTCTATATGGAGTACGCGATGCTACAGAAACCTTCCAAATAAATTTAAATAACACAAATGTTAATTTTCTTCTTTTCAGGATCAGTTTGGTTACTTTAGCTTGGGCGATTAGCTCTGTATTATTCGAAAGCACTGATGCAACATCTGATTATATACATTTGATTCATAGACATAATTCAGGAATTTGTTGTCGTTTTTGGAACTAATAGTTTCATTGTTGCTTTTGACAATTCAACAATTAGCATATTTTTTGGATCGGAAATGCAATTTAATAATCAGAATGAAACAGAGATAAATTTTAATGATATTTATTAAGTTTTTCACAAAGTTTTTTACTGTTTGGTGTTAACTCTAGTGGTCAAATTAACCCAAGTCAGGGTTTTGTTCATAAAATTTCACCGCTTATGATAAAAACAATCTGCTGATTGGCATTGTCATAGTTACAAGCTAGAGTGGGTACCATTCATAACAAATAGTATTTACTTTAAATAAGAGTGACAATGTCGCACAAGATAATGTTCATGATTTTAGAAATAATTACACTTATAAAAATAAGCACTTAAAATTAGTAACAGTTTTTAAGGAATTTGAAACTAGTTGAACTAACCTTAAAGTTGTTAAAAATATTCAAACAGAGGTGACTTAAGTTTTCATACTAGATTTTTATTGAAGGTATAACATTTTTAAACATTTTTTCCTTGGAAAACAAGGGTAACTATATCATTTTATTTAAAAAGAAACTAAAAAAATCGTTTTCTTCTAATCCCAGAACATGGTTGACAGTGTTAAAGTTTCTTTGAATAAATTAAGATGTAATAAAATTTTTGAATCCATAACTAAGTTATAATAAATATAAACACACTTCAAGTGCATTCAAATTTTTAAAAATATAATTTTTAAATTACTTATATAAATAAAACAATAGAATAAAAAATATAAAGCTTAAGTGACATCTAAACGTTTAAACATAAAATGTCACAATTTACTAATAATTTATAAACAATAATGAAAATTTCAAGTAAAAGTAACAGCTAAATTATATTTAAAAAAAAACTATAAAAAGCTTCATACTTTAATAACTCCTTAAGGGTTTATCTTAGTAAGCAAAATAATATAATTTTCTAAAGGAATTTGACAAATGGATTTTAAATCATTCATTTCTATAATGTATTTTGTCATAAAAAGTTCTTTTTTCTATAATCTCTAATTTTTCTTTTTCTTTTGAAAATTCAGATGATATTAAAATCTTTTATTAATGATATTTATTATTATTCTTATGTAAAAAATAGATTTTGAAATTCTAAAAATTCTGAGTATTTTTTACTTAATTGACACCACAAAATATCCAAATTTACACATTATATAATATAATAATCAGCTGTGAAATATTTGTAATTAAAGTATTTTTTTAAGTTGTTTTTAATAATTACGCCCAAAAAATTGATATTTACATTCGTACATATATATACACATAAACATAATTACAAAATGTCTAGAACAGTAATTCTTAAAATTGTCGTCTTGTGGACTCTCTGTCATGTTGTGCGACTTCATGTGGACCCTCTAGTTGTGTAAAATAAAATTTTTCAAATTTCACGTTAGTGAAAAAGGTGAATTTGGTAATTCATTACCCGACTTTTAATTTCCCACTGCAGTTTTGTTTTATTCATTCTTAGGTCTTTACAATTAGCACTATCTAATTCTATATTTTTATCGAAAAATTGTTAATTGCACTTAATCTCTGTTCCACTAAATACGACGACGCGAAAGCCAGTAAACTTTTTTTCAAAAAGGTCTGGGATACGTAAACGAAACAACTGAATTTCACTTTTACAACGGTTTTTGTGAACAATTCACGAAATTTTAATCATAAGTTAAACAAAGTGTACAATAACAGGATAAAACATCGCTTTCTTAAAATAAAGATGGATATATTTTAGTAAAAGTCCTTTAATTTTCGAAATTAACGGTTTTTTGTTATTTGGCAGCAAACTTTCGTAATACTTATGAAAAAAACCAATCAGGAAAACTGTCATGAACCCGTTTTAGGACGTTGTAACTCCTAATTTTTCTTCTTCGCTCATGAACTCATTGGGATCCATATGGACCACTTTAGGAGTGACTGGTCTAGAATCTGTACATAAAATATATAGTCTACGACGTATCGGATAAAAATAGCAAAAAATACACCATTCTTGTTGAAAAAAAATTAAGTAGTCAAATCGATAACTTAACCTGCGACGCGTTAGTGTTAATATCTTTCAAAAACAATTACAAAGAAGTTTATATGCAAATTGTGTTTCTCGTGTAATTTACATTCGCTGTATTGCTTAGTAATTTGATGTTTTTTTTTAAGGAAATTATCGAATTTTCTGAAACAGATGGAAAATACGAAAGTGGTAGTTTGAAAGCTTGTAAATAAGTTTTATTACATATTTTCCGAATGAAGCGAAAAACGATGAAGGAAAAACAATAGAAATAATAAAAGACATTTGAACGAATGCGGGAAATTAACTCTATATTTTACTATGTAATAAACATTTTCGATTTTTTAATTCAAATTTGTTCGCTTTTTTTTTTCATCGATATGATATTTGTATCGTTCAAAATTTAAATATTGATTCGTACAACAACAAATTTTGTTTTCGTATAAAACCCATTTAGAAAAGTCTAAATAGAAGTCTTTAAATTGAAAACAAAATAAAATTTTCTTAAAAAAATTTAAAATTAAATTCAAGTGTACCATATTGATTTTATTTTATGTGTATTTTATACTTTCTTCAGCAAAATTAATAAAATCGAACAAGTTTTATTTACATATTGTTTAGAATATGAACTTTTTTAAATAAGTTATTGATTTAATTAAATAAACAAGAAAAATTTTAATATTTTTTTCGATTTTTATGATAAAAGGATTATGATTTAATTAAGTTTCGTTTAATTTAAATATCAGATTTCAAAATTTTAATACAACCAGTGTTGTAAACATATAAGTAATACATTTGGTATTTTTTTTTTAATTTAATAAAAAATTAGGTTTACCAATATCTTTATTAAAAAATAATCTAATAATTTAAAAAATGTAACCTTAAATAGCAATGTTTATAAAATAAAAAGCTGGTAGTACTTCGGCTAATTTTTTTTTGTTGTATAAAAGTACATTTACTAATGCAGGGGTGCCCAACCCAAATAGGTTAGTGGGCCAAACAAAAAATTACTAAACTGAGGTGGGCCGCACATATCAATGTAAAACAAAAAATTATTGAACATATTTTTTATCGTGCAAATTTTAAAATATTTTATTACTTTACAATTAATCTTGAACACTTTTCTATTTTACTTGATTTTTTTTTTTAAATTAACGAATAATTTAATTGATTTTTTCACATACTTAAAATAATATAGGCAGTCAAAATCTTTGATTAGGTCGCAAAAATCTTTAAATGGGCCGCGAGTTGGACATCCTTGTACTAATAGAATGCTAATTAAGTAGCTTTTTGTGCTTTAAGGCAACTTATGATGTAAATAGTAATTCTATTGAGAGTAGATTTATCAAAACAAATCAAATGAAGGAAAAGATGGATTAAGTTCAAAGTGAGTGAAACATTTAATAATTGTGATTTTTCTTTATTATGCAATAAGTAAAAATTAAAACTCAAAAATTATTTTCTTGCTTTTAAAATTTAGCCTGTAAAATTACTATTTTAATATTGAGATTTTATCCCATAGAACATCTTATATCTAAAATAAAACTAAATTTGATCTTAAGTTGTCAAAGATATCATTTTTTATAATCAAAGATTAGGAATTTCGAAACGAATTTAGATACGATTTAGTTATGTGGGAAAAATGTATTTCTTTACATATATTTTTAAGTTTTGGTTAAAGAAATAGTTGAAATTTAGATCTATTTCAACTAACAAGATGTTCGTAAATTAGTCATAACAATTCAGAATCAAGTTTTGAATAAATTTTAGACACTTAATATGAGTTCATGGCTAAAAGACACGATGTAGATGAATTTTAGATTTTTTTAAAAAAATGTTCTACGCGATATTTCTATTTTAACTAAAATCAAAATATTTAATTTATTATAAAGTTTAACTATTCTAATTCTTGGTATATAATATACCAAAAACATAAAGGGTTACATTGGCTAAAGAAAACATTGTGTTTTTTCGTACAAGCACAAATGACGCAACAAGCGGTTTTCCCCAGAGAAATGAATATTTTAAATTGGAAAAGTAAAAAAATGAAACTTTACAATAATGAAAATAATGCCGAAAAAACCCATCATAAAAATAACTCGCAAACATATCAATTAATTTATTGTAATTTGGTTTTTTTTCCAGTTCGCAAACTAAAAATGAACTTGGGGTGTAATTTTTTCCCCCGGCAAATATAAAGTGCCTTGATATATATCGTTTCCAGTTACGCAAAATGATATCGAGATTATGAAATATGATAAAGCATAAAAAACTGATTCACATTTTCTGTTTCTAAAGAATGCACTTCATTAAGTTTTTTTCCGATTTATTATTGATGATAATGGCTAAAAAGATAATACATGTTCTATCTTATTGAATGCATTTTAGATAACAATAATATATGAAATATGATTCGATGAATAAAATCGATTTAATTAATTCGTTCCATTTTTCCTAATTCTCATTTCTTGTTTAAACAAAATCTTTTAATTTCATTTTTTTTAATTGTAGAAATGAGAATTTTAAAGAGGAATTTGAGTGGGTTGAACTGATAAAAAATTAAATTCCCTAGATTATTTATTAAAACGTTTGGAAGTGTAACTTTTTTTATAATTAAAAAAAAGACTTTTAATGAAATTCTATGTGGTTAGGAAACGAAAATATGATTGTAAAAACACTTTTATATAATTTTACAAAATTTTGAAAAAAAAACATTTTTTATATTGTGCGTAAATTAAATCACAGAAAAACTAGATAAGATAACTTCATTTTAAAAAGAAATACCTAAAAGTTTAAGTTGGTGCCAGTTTCACAAAATATACTAAAAGTCATGGACGATTAAGATATTGACTGATTATTGAATAGAAGTTTCTCTTTTAATACACTGGTGTCAGAATTTCAAAAATGCATGCGCAAAAATAACATCTTAAACAGTCGTTAATAACGAATTAACGTACATTTCGATTTTTATTTATTTATTTCTCAGGAAGATTTACAAACGATACAATTCTGCATTACTGTTCACAAATAAGATTTGTATTTGAACACCGTGCAAGAGAATTGTACAGAATAAACGATATGTTATGAAGAATTTGAAGTTTTAAATTTTCAAAAAAGAATAAAATACATGCGCATTTTGAGTTTTGGCACCTAGATGTTCAAACAGAAATTTCTATTCAGTAGTCGGTTCATGTCTAATTCATCTATGATCTTGTTTTAAGAAAAAGTAGGCAACTGCCACTGCATAAAAACTATGTTATTATCAATATAGAAACTCATAAAGCTCTCGTTTTTAAATGCGATTTAAAACATTATATGATGTCATATCTAAAAGTAATCGAGGAACTTTTAAGTGTATTGAACTTTTTAAAACTTTTTAAAATGGTGTCAACAGGTCTGTTTTCTTTACTCAAATAAAGTTGTTCTTGTATGCAACGAAACAAGTTTAAGTAGTCTAATGATGGATGTTAAACTCAAATACTCTAGTTTACAAAGGTTCGAGTTTTGGTGATGATTTTCACAACTACGATGTTTATGACGATGGTAAACTAGCGTATTAATAATAATGATTTAATAAGTTTCTAAAGTGTTCTAATCATAGAATCTTGAATAGACAGGAACAAGTTATTAAGAATGAAAAAATATTGTGTGTACTTTAAACTGAATTGTATACAAATATAACCAGTGAATTTTGAATACCTTGCACTAAAAAAAAACTTTCTGAAAATTATAGAAACAAATTTAATAAGATATTAAAGCTTTTGAGGAAAACTAAGAATTTTACTAATTGTATCAAACGTATACATAAGAAATTTTTTACCACGTATATTATGTTTAAATTTCCAAAGAAAATTAATATAATGTATTAAATATTTTCTTTACTGAATTAAAATCATTTAGTCAACAAAAAATTACTTAATAGACAACGATTTGGAAGTAAAAGTAAGTATAAAGTAACTAAAAGTATAATTATAAATATTGGTATCTCTGTATAAAATGTATAGCAAGATTACCAAATAAACATTACAGTATTAACAACTGTAGCATCATTCAATAAGACCTAATAATATCAATTATCGTTAAAAGAGAATCTGAAGAAAAATGATGCATCAGGGACTTGGGTAAGTTGTATTTTCAAAAGCTTTACAAATAAGAGTTTACAACGTTTCACTTGTACTTTGTAATAAAATATAAACTAAAGGTTATTAAAAAAATTAAAATAACTATATGTTTTAAAAAGTTTGAGAGGTGTTATTTATCACTGATAACAAGCTTAGAAAGTTACTTAAGTAATGTTTTTATATATTATATATTTTATATTTTTTTTCTTTTGTTATTTTTACCCCATTGTAATATAAAAAAATAACTGAGAGCTTGAGTCCAGTTTTTTTCAATTAATTATTGCTTAATATATATATATCTTCAACTTAATAAAGACACATATTTTAGTGCTCTTATATGTCGAAGATCAATAATATGAGTCAAAATTAGATAATACTAAAGGGGTAAAAGTTAAATTATTTAACAAATAAAATTAAAAATTGTAATTATTAATTGTAACGGCACCTGGTGATAGAAAAAGTGTTTGTTAGAGAAGTATGATAAGCACGAGGGTTGGCTTTTATATTTCGAGATTAGTAAACAAAAACAAATATTAATCATCGAAAATGTTTATGCGATATTAAATGTATGTTGGTCCCACTAATGGCTAAGGTGTCTCAATTTCACGATAGGTCACATGACGATTTTGCAAAATCAGTTCGCGCACAGAATCAATGGTTTTCGGAATAACAGCTGATTTCGGACGACCTTTACAAAATTTGTCTTGAATTGAACTACGATCACGATTGAATTCACCATACCATTAATAAACATTGATCCGTGATGGAGCTTCATCGCCAAAAATTGAATTAAGTTCATCCATGTACCGTTGCTGAGTTAATCAACGTTGAAAATTGTAATAAATAATCGCGCGAAAATGTTCACGATTTAATTCCGTTTTTGGGCCTCGATGTATTTTTTAAGTTACTGTAAATAACACAAATAGAGCTTGTATGTTAAAAATGTTCAACTTTACGATAGAGTTGTCAGTTGCTAAATTTACAACATTAGATTTGACAAATCCGGAAATATAAAAGGCAACCCTCGTACTTGATGTTTAGTTTAATATATGAATATGTTCGTAGTATATATCTTAAAAGGAATTTGTAAAATATAAAAAAAATTAAAGCAACAATTTTATAAATGAATGAATAATTATTACCACAAACTCACATCTTCTAGAAAGTTATGTGGTATCAACTGATTTTTGTTAAATGTGGATTTGAAGTCGGACGGTTAAAAATTTTAAAAGTTTGTATACTTTTTTTGGCCACTTAATTGAAAAACTCCCTCGATTAGTAGCTTCTAATTTGAGAAACCAAGTTATCATTATCGTAATTACATTATTTTAGTTTCTTTTTAATTAAAAGCTTTATACATAAAGATATCAGTAAGATACTGCTTTATAGAATCAAATATTGGTAATAGACATAATCAAAATTAATGAAAAGCAAATTGAAATTGATCGGAACTTGAACAAAATTTGTCTAATGTTTATTTTATTCATGCGAAGAATGTTGAATAAAAATTGAAAAATGAAAAATGAAAATTTCTAATTCTTCAACGTTATAAAACAATCAATGAAGCGGAAAATTGAAATAAAGTGAATATAGTGTATGCATACTTTGATCAGAAATTTACTTCGTACTTTATTTTCGATAACGATTAATTTTTCATTTTTCTTACTCATAAACGAAAAATAACCTTTTTCACTGAATAATTTTCCACTTATATTGAACATGAAGTTTTTAATTGAAATTGTCGAGCACAAAAACTTTTATAAGAATAGCACAGTCACAATTATTATTTTAATTAAAGAAATTAAAAGTTCTTGTTCGTCAAGCACAACAATTAATAAATGTGACTTTTCACAATTAATCCAATTTTAATAAGAAAATGATTACAGAATCAAACTTTACAATGCTTTCTTCCTATTTTCAAGCTACTAGTGAGTAAAAGTATACGTAATAAACTAATCAGCTTCATTTACAGTTTCTTGTTTTCTTAAATAATTAACTTGTTACCAGGTTGTTTACTTATGGTAACATAAAAAGAAATTAAACTTTGTATATTTTTGATACACAAGTTTACAAATTTGTTCACTTATTGGCGACCGTCAAAAGCAATTGATTTAAAGACAATTAGGCCCCTTTATCACGTTTTAAAATATACTTATATAGACGTTGCAGTCTGATTAAAATCTGTTTAAGAGAATCCCATTCTATTTACGCTTATACACTTTAATGACTTCTTGCACAGATTCTTTTTAAAGAATTACAAGTTACAATTCTGTATTAATATTCTTAAACAATTTTAAGAAATGGAAAAATTGATAAAAAGAAATCATATATCAAACTTGTCGTGTTCATGCAGCGCTCTAATATATTTCAATGAACCCTGTTTACATTGATAATTGTTTTATTGTTTCTTTTATAAAATATGCATGGAAATAGAATAAAATACAGTATTGTTCTTGATATTATCGTTGCTGTTTTAAACTTGAAAAGTTTTTGTCATGGCTTCCGACATCACAAAAACAAAACAAAATACATAATACATATATATTCCTAGAACATTTTAAAGATATGTCAGATATATCATATGTATACATCTGAATTCATTTTTATCGTATCTTTTAGTCGTAAACTCGTAATAAGTTACTAAGGTGTGTCTAAACGTTGGCTTTAGTGACTTCTCACTAGCTAAAAGAGATCTAAATTTTATCTGTTTGGTACCTCAAAGTTGAAAAGTTGTCCAAATAAATACGTTTCTTACATGAATAAATCGTATCTAAATTGATCTTAAATTCCTATTCTTGATATAAAAAAAAGATATCGTTTAGGCAACTTAAGATCAAGTTTAATTTTATTTTAGATATAAAGCTCTCAAGTTATATAAGGTACAAATAGGAAGTTCAATTTATTTTCTAGAATTAAAACAATTTACCTAGGTATAAATCGAAAAAATAATTTTGAAAAAGTATAACGATTACATTGTAATTCTGTAAGTAGATACGTTTGTGATATCACTGTGAAGTTAAAGTGAGAAATTATATTGAGTTCTCATTGTAAGTTCATATTGAGGAAAATTGATATTTTTCATAACTATATGTAATTGCAACTAAATTTATTATTTGTACACGAGACAGCCACATGATCGATTGTCTTAATTAATTTATTAAAAATAGATCTAATTTTTTTATCATCTATAACTGCATTTAATAATTTTAGGGCTTTACGTTTTTTGTGTAAAGAAAAATGTTGTTTACTATGCGTTCTGTGGCATAGTATGACGTAGACTGCAGTGTTGCCATCTTAGTTTTTTATATACATCATGTTTGAAGTGAAATTTTCCGATTCAGTAAAAAAATATTGTGGTAAATTGTGCACTGCAAAAAGACTCACTAACCTTTAATTTGGCAACTTTCTCTTTTATTTTCGCACTAAACATGATATGTAAAAAACGTAACATGACAACACTGTACTGTTCGTCATTACTAGAGCACAGAACGCGTAATGAGCACCGTTTTACATTACTCAAAAAGTGTAAAACCGTTAAATTAGTAAATACAATTTATGTGTTTAGTAACTTTAATTTTACAATATTTAAAATAAAGTTTTATTAATAAATTTTACTATAAATAATACTGTGAAGAGAAAAAAATAACTTTCTTCTTATTAGATAAATTAAAATAAAATCAACCGAAAGTATACCTTTCATACCTTGATTATTATCTATTTGTCTCAGTTCATTATAATTTTTCACTGTAATATCCCTGCGATATCAATCACATAAATTTCTCACATTTGGTTTACAAGGTAG
>AGDA01052312.1:0-31189 GCA_000281935.1 Mengenilla moldrzyki | reverse complement strand
GGAAACATTTACCTTGGGCCGTAACTCCTGTACTACGCATGCGAAACGAAATATTCATGTCAATGTGGCTTCCTAGCAAGATGGCCGACATCCGCTATATTGAAAAAAAAGGCATCACCGGGCGAATTCTAAAGTGTACCCCCTTACTCATGGGGTAAAAAGAATAAGAAAAGTCCATTTTGAGTTCCCAACTTCACCCGCCCATCTACCATAGTGTAGCCGAAATTTTCAGTAGAAATGACTAAATTTTAATTTATTATAACGAAATATAGTTGATTAAATATGTTCAGTTGCCTGTATCATCATCGATTTCAAGTGCACATTTCGCTTTTTATTCTGTGAGCCCATTTCAATGCCAACATGTCTGTACAGTTTTAAACGGATTTCAAGTGCACGCGAAAGGTTAACGTAAATTTCGCGCCGAACTTTTCTGCTAATCTATGATATCGATAGACGAAGAATGCGATCAGTCCTGTTCCGAAATCGATCTCGAGTTCTCCGACTCAGATCAGAATCGTTCCAATCACTTTGCAAAACACATCGAAAACTTCACTGGATCTACGATGTTCAAATCGTGCGAAATTGTGGCGCAGAGTTCGCCGGCTCAACAAATACAGTCACTGATCGAAGACATCGACAAAATGAAGCGTCGTGTCACCCATTCCAACAAACTAGTCGAAAATTTAGAATGTAATGGAAATTGTGCTGTGTTAGTTAATGGATCCGATTCGAAGATCGGACCGAATTCGATTACAGACTTCCTGGACAACCGCACAGTCTATGAACCAAATTGCTTTACCAATTTTACAGAGCGAAAAGATAACCAGTTATCTGAATATACAGAACCAAGTCATGATTACTCTAAGGGTCCGAACTCCGCTTGCGGATTATTACCTTCGACTGATTTAAGACTTGTCGAATTAGAGAAAAAACATCGTAACGAGTTAGAAAAGCTACGCAAATATTACGAGAAACGGTGCCTGGATTTACAAAAAAAGTACTTGTTGCTATTTATCATAATTTATACCAGTTATTCTCAAGCTTTTTTCATCATCACCCAGGCTTAATGGCTTAAAAATTTGGTGGCACAATAACAATTGAGAAAATTAAAAAAAAGTTTAAAAAAAACACATAATAGGACACATTTCGTAAAAATAACCTTGGATAATGTTTTCAACAGAATGTAATGTAAAACAGTATTACAATGTAAAGAAAATGTTTATTTAATAATAAATTACAAGCTAAGTTTAAAATGAAAATTGGGGTTGGTGTTTTTTTTTTTAATCATTTATATTTGGACGTCAAAACGATAACGCCACTCACGGCTTCAACCATTTAAATTTATTTTCATTTATTATTAACGTTACATATATATTTTATATGTTTCATTAACTCAGTATTAGATTTAACCATAAAATATTAACAACGCATTTCAAAAATCTTGTGACACTGTAAAGTCCCGGGGAACAGTAGGCATTGCTATATTTTATTTATAAAAGCTCAATCTTAAAATATACTTTTAATCGGGAGTAAAATTGAAAAAAAAACCCTGACGCAAATGAGCTAAAAATAAATTTAAAATTAAATAATAAAATAAGAATTGTTTTATACTTTATCGCAGGTATAAAATATTATATACTTATAAATAGGGTTACCATAATTCTTTCACACCAAACCGAGACACTATCAGTTTTTTGCTCTTTCACCTCTCCCCTCCCCCTAAGAAATTTTTTTTAAAATAATTTATTGAAAACTGTAATTTATACTATAGTATAATGTATTATTTATTTATAAATATATAATACAATAATTACATATGTAATGTATATAATAATAAAGATATAATATAATACATTTTATAAAAAAAACTGGACGGATGAAGAGGACATTAGTTCATTCAAAGCTTTTCGTAAGGGGCAAACATGTTAATAATAACTTGATTGCTTGGAAATGTATTTTTCACACGAGTGGAAATACTCGTGTTCACATTTATTTGCTCAATCTTTACTTGAGGGGCGAACAATACACACAATACATGAAATCAATATGGTTTTCGAACTGTAGTACTGTACACTATTAGCTAAGCGCTGAGGAGAGCGTAGCATTGCGTCTTACAAAATAAATTAATGATTTTTGTTTTTGAGAAAAATTAGATGGCTTACAATAATTGTATAAAGCATTATAAGTATTATTTTCAATTTGTACCATTATAAAAACAAAAAAATTATATTTTTTATTATTATTTTTTTTTGGGAAAAATCGGGACATTTTTAACAACAGGCCGGGACACCAGGACAAGTTCTTAAAACCGGGACGTATGGTAACCCTACTTATAAATCCTTGCAAAGTTAGTCAGTATCGGACCTACTACAACAAAAGCAGTGATACGTTGAAAAAATGTTGAAAAAATGTTGAAAAAATGTTGAAATAAGTAGAAAATCAAAAAAGTTTTCTACAAAAAATAAAACAATATTTTATTGTCTGAAAATAGGCCCTATCGTGTTCCAGAAGAAGATTACATGACTAATTGAATAAATATTAAATTTTAAATCAAAAACTGTAAATATACTTTTATTTTAGTAAATAAATTTTTTAATTTTAAAATTAAAAAATTTTAAAAATTTTAAATTTTAAATTTTTAAATAAATTTTTTAAATTTTATTTTAGTAAATACTTTTATCTTCACCGATTTAAAGCCCTAGCACGTATTTTGAACCAGTTAAAAAGTAAGGCAGTATCTTATTTTCGGAAAAACACGGTAGAATTAATGAAAAGTTTTAAAAAATCTTATAAAAATATAATAATGTAATATAAAAGTAATATGTTGAACGTTTTATGAATCTTCGTTTAAAAAAAGTTCGAAATGTGTTTTATAATATTAAGAATAACATGTTTTTACATTATTTCAACAAATAAAACTTGTTATAAATCTTTTTTTTTAACATTAATATTTATTTAAATATTTTTGGGCACATTGTTATTTTATTTAGTAATTTCGATCAAAGGTGGCCAGACTCCTTGACAGTCCAGGGCATTTTTCAAAATTTGAAATGCTTCGCGAGTCACAATTAAATATGTATTTAAAATGATTTTAAAAAAGTTATATAATTTTTTCTAGAAAAATTATAAGTATTTATTTAACTTTTCATAATAATTCAGAAACTTGTCACAATGTAGTACGTTTTCCTATTTGTCATAAGTAATTTCGAAGACATTTTGAAACATATATGGAATAATAATATTTTTTAAAATAGCAAAAAAAGAGTGTTCGGATACATTTTTTAGAAGCCACAAAAAATTATTCGAAAATTCGCATATGGCTTCTGTGCCGCCGTTTCTCCATCGTTTCGCCACCGTTGGTTTAGATAACATGGCATGAGCCAATATATTTTTTTTTAGAAAAGAACGTACACAAATATTTAAAAGATCGTTTACTTGCTAGTTTTTCAGATGAGATTTACAAACAAAAAAACTTGTCAGAAGCCACAAAAGGTCCAAATTCGGAGCCTGAGACTTCAATTAGTGAAGCGTTGGAATCGAATTTAATATCAGAGGCACATGCGGATGATACAGAGCCCGAGGCAAACAACAAGTGTTTTGCCGAATGGGACGTGCTACGTGCCGATTACGAGAACCGAATCGATCAGCTGCGTTTGGATAACGAAGCGCTTAAGGGCACTGTGGAGGTGTGGCAATCTAAGTGCACCGATTTAGAAAGAGTACAGGTTCTTTTTTTGAGTATGAAACTTAACAATTTTTTATTAACTGTGTGGTTTTGCTTTGCAGACTAATTCTAACGTTATAAGCGATGAGAAAATACATGAAATTAAGATCGGTTTGATCTCAGAATTGGAGAAGAAGATAAAAGTAATATATTATAGCTACCTTTGTTCAAGCCGTAGTGTTGCAGTGCTTTTTAAAACTCATTCAAGCTCTAATAAAGTTTAAAAGACTTAAAATAGTGAAAAGCAATAACCGTTGAATAAAAATTCAACATTAATTACAACAATAATGTGTATTAAATGCAATGGATATACTGAATTATAATTATAAATTATAAAAGTTTAAAAATAAATTTTTAAGTTGACTTTTTTTCAAAATTAATAATTTAAAAAACATAAGTTTTGATCACTTATTGTATTTTATTGTAATTTTAACACAAAAAAGAATTTATTTGAGTCTTACGTCTGAAAAGGCTGGCTACATTTTTGTCAGATACAGAGTGCTCTTTATTGCCTTGTGTGCCAAAACATGTTTATAATTTTTTTTTTTCGTGTTGCAATGATGTTGTAGATATGTTATTCTATATGCTATTTCTAATGTTTCAAATTATGTTAATTTCCTAATTATAAAACATTTTTATAACAGTTTTTTGTAATATTTTTGTGATTCTTTATAATCTTTTTAAATTTGCACCCTAAATCCTTAATTTCTACCCCTGTGAGTTTCAAATAGTTTTAATATTTGATGAAATATCTGAAACCCATAAATATGTAAGTTTTATCGCCAAAAACGATAAATATTTTAACAAAATAATCGAGATCTCGTTTTGTTTTGTCTTGAAATCAGAACACGAAACATTGTCTCATGTTCCTTTAAACGAGGAGACTGAGATGTCCTCTCGTATTTCGATTTTGAGCTAAAACAAAATGCGACTCATTAATACAAAACTCAATTTTCTATCTTTACATCAAACCGTGCATAAAAAATGTTTTTAAAATATGGATTGAAACTTTTTGATAATGTTAATGTTAATGTTAAAACACGTAATTTTTTATTATTATCAACTTTTAAATGTTAATTTTAGTGTTTTAAAACAAATGTTAACAAAGTTTTGAAAAGATACTATGAAAACTTTTTGATGAAATATAAAAATTACATCAACAACATGTTTCAAAACAGTTGTTGAAATAATTTAAAACAATGTTATAAAAACATGTTGATACAATAAAAATAGTTTCTTCAACACTTTGCAGAACAAACCTTTGAAAAATTTCAAAACAATGTTTTACAAAACATTTAAAAAAAATATGTTTTTAACATTATTGTAATGCATAAAACAGTTACAAAATTTTTATACAACATTAACATACTTATAAATATGTTGCGACACGTAGAGCGAAACTACTTAAGTCAAAGACTTTCATAAATCTAGAATAAAGACTCGTCTTTTAGGAGTTCCTTGCAACTGATCCAAGTAAAAGTAATGACATAGAGTTACCAAATGAACTACTGATGTTAGGCCGCTGTTTTAGTGAAAAGCTGCGTAGAGAATACGAGTCACAACTACAAACTTTGCAACAACAAATAGATGAAAAGTCAAACTATGGTGCAGCTCGAGTTGATTCACTGAAACAGTTTGTGAAAAAACTAATCTCACATATCTATGAATATGAGACGGAAATGAATGATACCCTATTTGATGAAGTAGTAAGATTGAACTTAACTCAAAATTCCATGGATGTGTCGACTTTAAAGAAAGCCTCTACTAGCATAAATGTTACTAAGTTATTAGAGTGCTTAGATGAATCTCTAAACAGGGCAGATTTAGATAACACTGCTGCCCTTGTGCTAAGTGATGATCTAAAAAATTGCTTGAAGCAATTTCGAACCGAAACCAATGAGTTGCTTATTGAAACGCTTAAACTAAAAAAGCTGAGCAAAATCACTGAATCGAAATTCGAGGTGCAGCCTGTGAATGGATTTGAGGAATACTCAAACTCATCTTCCGGTACATAAAAGCTTTTTATGTTTTATGTTTTTTTTTTTATCAAATTAGATTAATCTTTGAGATTTATTAAAGGCTTTTTTGCATAGTTTACTCTAAACACCCACAACTTCACCCCCAATGATCTTTCACCAATGAACAATTATTTTATATATAGCTTAATTAGTATTTTTTTGTTTTGTTAGACACGCAAAATTTGAATTTAAAAGACAAGGTTCGAATTGCTTTGACGGAAACTAAACCAAAAACAAAGATGGAGTACTTCTTTTTGAGTCTCATTAAAGAACTACATGAGGAATTAGATGTGGTTTTGGATCGAGAAAAATGCATGAAGCAAGACTTTCAGCTTCAGGTAATTTTTGAATAAATCTAATCAAATTTATGGAATTGTTTTATCAAATTCATTTTTATAAATTTTAAGATTACTTTTTTAATCATAGTGCTTATGTTTTACAAATTACATCTTTTCTGAATACTCAAGCTGTTCAATTTATTAATTTCATTTCATGTCATTTAAAAAACTTAAAAAATTGTTTTTCTTGAGTTTACAAGCCAAGTCGTAAAAGAACATTTATAGAGCGAGATAATCCCTAGAATACCCTAAATATTAGGTCCTAGTACCATCTAGAATAATTTCTAAAGTCGTATTCATAAAGTTGTATTCTTTCTAGCTTGACGCTATAAATAAAAAGTTAAAGAGCCGTGAACAGTTTTTGAACTCACAAATCGCTGAACGAGAATTCGAACGTGAGGAATGGGATAAAGAAAAGGCTGATTTAATGGACAAATTAATGAGTAAGGAGAAAGAGTTGACAAATCAGCATCGTCTTTCAGATCAAGTAACAATTAAGCGGTCTTTGTTCTGTTTTGTTGTGCATGATTGTTTTTTTTTTTGTATAATTTTAGGCTTTGCAAATTGTGCCGTCTTGTTCTTGTTGTAATGAAGATTTCTATGAAATTGTGAGTGCTTGTTACATGTGTAAATGTTCTTTTGTCATTTTACATTGAAATGTGACAAACTTTTTTCCTAACAGTGTAGGATGAAATTTAAACTATAAATATGATTATGTATATATTTTCACAGTAGTTATATTCACAGTAACGATAATATTTTATAAGTACGGTTACATTTATTGTAAAACTACTTATATTCGGTGTAGTCGCAACTCGTGTTTTCCTGTTTAGGTTTATGGTTGAACTGTCTGATTTTTGGTCTTTGTTTAGTAGTAATGTCAACCTTTTATACTGCTAATTAGCTCCAAAATTATAAAATAATGTTACTTTTACTGTATCATATCGCTTACCCTTTACCCTATACAGCTCTTATTTTAATTTATATATTTTCAATTAGAGCTTCCGTGTTATCTTTGATTTTACTCGTCACCATTTTTAAATCCGACATTTTGCTACCTAGACCAAACTTTCATACATTAATCATTGCTAGTTCAATAAAAGTTTTTAAGGTTTATAGAAATTTATTGGTGTTACAATACAACTAAAATTGAGGAATAATTCGCAATATAGGAGCTGAGGTTTCAAGTGTTACACATGAAGTTTGAGATCGTATTTCTTTATTTTCCAAACTTCAATACAAATATAAAAAAATCATTTAAGTATTGTTATAAAGCCATAAATAAATACGTAACTAAAATTTCAGGCTCTTAGGTTTTGACATAATTCAATTATAAGTAATAAATTTTAGTTTTTTACTAATGGGCAAAAAATAACCATAAGACTATATTATTGTTGATGGATGATAATAAGAATTTTCTCGTAATTGAAAAATGAAAATGATTATATCTTTGCTGTTTGTTTGAAAGTCTTTGATAAAGCAGCGGAAAACATTTCATTACTTATTTCCAAATTAACATTGAACTATTAATAGCAATTTTTCAGTCATATTTTTCATTCATATTGAAAGAAAAAGCATTTTCACTTGCATTCTTTTTTTTCCAGCTGCATCAATCATTCATATCAATATATACAAATGTGATTATTATATGCGAATTTTAATTTGTATTAAACTTTTTTTTGAAACTGACATAACTATACGCAATTTTTTATCAATTTCAATCTATAAAAAAAATCATTTCATGGACGTCTAAAGTATTCTTTGCTTTGTATAGTTTAACAATTTTTTGTCTGTTAAGAAATGAAACCCATACATTTATAAACAAGGTCACAGTAAAATCTAAATTTAGTGGAACGTTATCAGAAACTTTAAACTACAAAAAAAATAAACTTGTGACTTCTCACATTTTTTACGAAGCAGCGAATTTACATTCATATTTGATTTATTTTTGATTTCTAACTTACTGATTAAATACATAAAAAATTTTCATTTGACTTTTAAGTCGTTTAACCCGTCCTAACTTCCATGTTTAACCCTTTGCGATTCTATGTCAGTGTAACCTAATATTTTTATATATTGCATCTCTAGCGTAAAGATTGTGCAGTTTGTTCTAATCAATAAATTGCAAAAGGTAGAAAGGAGACTTCATATGTTTGCGAAATATACGTCAGAAACCGAGATTGAATGTGGGGAAATACTTTAGACGATATGATACAAGGGTTAGTTATACGTCGTGATCAATAAAAAGTATTGCTTATAAAATTTGGATTTTTTTAATATTTACTAACTATAAGTACGATACGATATTAAGATCGTAAATGTTTTTCAAAGTAAACGCTATCAAGCAGATAAGCTACCAGTGTAATCTGTGAGCTCCAGCTATTACGCACTTCCGAATTTAGTGCCGATCTGCTGAAACGGAACGATGAAGAACGCTCGGGCTGCAAGGGGTTAATGTTGGCTTAGAGCCTTGAAATTAACTAAAATTGGATTGAAAAAAAACTTGAATTTTTTTACATTTTCAAGCCTAATTAGTTTGAAAATTTTGATTAATTTTAATGTTTAAAATATTATTAGTATCGTAACTTTTTAATATAATTATGATGCATTTTATATATTAATACAATATAATATGAAAAAGTATGTCGAATAAATAAGCAGCATTACTTTTCGATTTTATTCACATGCTTTGTATAAAAATAAATCTGATTTCATAATTGTAATACTCAATTAGATTTCATCCTTCTCTGTGGCAAAATATATTTATTAAAAAACAAGTACTGTAGTAAAAATTTGGATTTTAAATTTCACATTTGTTAAAATCAAAGTTTACGAATCATAAATTTATTTTTTTTCCCATACTGAAATATTTTAAAGCAATTATTGTAGTTTTGAAAGTTTTTTACGTACCTTAATGATTGTTTTTGTCATAAAAACTGATAAAGCACTAAAAAGAACACGATAAAAATATTGTAAATGTTTTTTTTTGATAAAAATTAAAGCTAAATAAAATTATTTTGTAGACCTTATGATTTAAAAATACATAAAAATAAATTTTATAATCTAGTACTAAAACATCAAAGGGTTTAGAAATTAACGCCTGTAAAACCAGATAGTACACTGAAAGAATTTTTTTAACCATTTGTTTACCACGAGTCACTTTCGCCCTATTCTGTTTTTGTGTCGAGAAAAGTCAAAGCAAATCATTAAAATTAAAAAATTGCTGACACGTCTATGATGATGATTAATAATAAGAGTCATGTTGCGCTCTCTAGCGTTTTCCGATTGTGTTTTTCCAAAATACGCTGGTATATAAACCGTTATTTTATAAAAAATCATTTGTTTTGATGAAAAAAAAAATTATTAAAATATGTGATAAGTAAAATAATTAATAATCTTAATTGAAACATATTAATAATAAATTTATTAGTATTTATAAAAAAATATTAAATATAATTAATTTTTTTTTAGATTTTAATAATTACTGTCTGCTAAAATATTTCAAGAAAACCTTTTCTCGGTACAACTTTGCTATTAAAACATAAATTGAACCACCTCGTAGAGCTATGTTTATTTTAAAATTGTATTTAAAATTTATACGCAGAGTTCCGCTATATAAGATCATTCATACGATGTTTTTAAGCACCATAACAATGTATAAAGAAAAATAAAACCAAAATAAAATCAACGGCAATTAAATAGAAATATGAATAACGATCGGATTCAACTAGTTAAAACGATTTTTAACGATTTTAAAACAGTCGAAACTTAATACCTCTTTTTAATCATTTTACGATTATCGTAAAAACCAAGTGGCTGTATGGGATATTATTTCTCAAAAGTAACTAAATTAGATTATATTTGTGTCAAAAATACATTTAAAATATCCTTTTAGGTGACCCATAATTATTATTATTTTGGATAGAATAAAGAATAATTTAGGCCATTTTAAAATTACTTAAAATAATTAAAGATTTTAAACGGGTTGTATGGGCTGTTGTAAAACTAAGCTTTTTAGATATATGTACATTAGATAAAATTAAAGGAATAATACTTGTTTTTTAATAAAATAACGAATGTTTTATTTTTTTAAAAAAAACTTATTAAATCGATGTTAAATTTTTAGTTAAAAGAATTGGAAAGTAAACGATTTAACACTTTAGAAGCTATTGATAGTGTTAAACAGAAAAATTGTGAACTTGAGAATAAATTAAGAAGTCTCAATGACGAGAATGCGAATCTTAACACTCTGCTGGCGGAGTTAAAGAATGAACTCTTCATCAAGGAAACTAGTGAAAAATCGTTGCTGAATCGAATTGGTAAATTGGAAGGTAAAATTAGCGAACTGATCACGCAACAAGCTGAATATCTAGTTGACACTAGTGTTAGTTCTGATGCAGTTGAACACGATGGTCATTGTGTACATGACTTTGACGTGGAATATGTACAAAGTTTGGAAAAAGAACTACAAGTGTATAGAAGAAATTTCGATGCCGTTGAAACTGAAGCGATTCGAAATCAGTTAATATTTCAGGTTAGTGTTTTCAATTACGGAAAACAAATGTGCTGACTCATTTTTAGTAAGAAAAATTTTGAAGATTTATGTTGTTTCTGATTGGCCTTTCATAAAAGCGTTTTTGTAACTAAAGCTAAAAAAGGTTACTGCAAAATACTAAATTTTGAAGCGTATACGGTCACAGAAAGTTAGAAACGTCAAGAGTATGATTTTGCTGTGAAATTTCACATTATTGTTTTATTCAATATAATAATTATTAACTCTTTGAATTCCTTTAAAAAATCTGCAATCAAAAATTGCACAATTGCCAATTTATTCTGGGATTAGATTTAAACATGAGCCTATTATATCTGGACTGCTCACAAAGGATTTGTTTCAAAAGTGAACAAATCACTTTTCTCTTTTACTTTTTACTGATCTCTTAATATCAATTTCAAAATCATGTACATTTTATTTACTATCATCAGCTTATTTATTACGGAGTATAGATAAAAAGATTGTTCATTTAACAATTGAGCGATCAGTGATCTGTTCACTTTTGAAACATGTCCAAAATAGAAATCGTTTTCTAAAAACAGATTATCCAACTCGACACATGGACGTATAAGATATGGACTGATAACACTTCGTATTTTTTTTGTAACAACATCTAAGGGTTACTAATTCAATGTACGCCTACGCAAAATCTTTAACGAAATTTCCTAATGAGGTAAAACATTCATTTGTTTATTCGAATTCAGTTAAACGATTGCACTGAAATATTTTGCACACGCATACACTAAATTAGTAACCGTTAGATGTTTTTACAAAAAAATACGAAGCGTTATCAGATCTATCTTCTACGTCCAGACATCTGCAAATGGAAATTTTTTTCTAATTTTCCTTCATTTTTGTGTTGATAGAAATTTAAACAAAAGTGGCGATATCTTTTAATAGAACTTTCAATAATGTTGCTAAAAAAACACTTATCTGTTTTTTATGACATTTTTTTGGAGACAATTGCAAAATGAATAAAATAGTAAAAAATTTGTACCATTAATTATTTTTTCAACTTTCTTTTATATTTATTCAAAATTAAATGTAAATATTTATAAGAAAATTATTTCAAAGCGCAACACCGATATTTTACGGAAAAAATATCGTGGTGCCATCAAGTTTTAAAGGGAACGATAAGGGAACGCTTTGCCAATCTAGGTGATCTGTGTTCTTCAAAACTTTTTAAAAATTCCGCACATGACTAAAACAACCGTTAATAACGCGGGTTTCCCATTTTTTTAACTGATGAAATATCAATGTATATTATCTCTTTAAATTTATACAAAAATTAAATTAATGTTATTCAGTATTTTATTTTTTTATAAACTGCGTGGGATTTTATTAACATTTTATTAATATTTATGTATAGCAGCTATAAAAAAAAACTGAACATACTCAAATTATGAAATTTCGAAGAATATTTCCTGCAGACGATACAAACTAACATTGTTTTTGGAATATAAAAATCAAATATTCCGTTGATTGGTAATTTTTTAAATTTTGCGCGAAACATTTTTTTTTTTTTTTGAATTTAAGAATTGTTTTCCATTTAGGGCTCGTTTCGAAAGTGAGCAGATCACTAATCACTCAATTTCTAAATTTTAAACGAATGTATGGAGAATATTTTTTCATGTACTGAAGTGAAGAAACTTGAATTAATGAAGAAAATATATGTAAATTTTATACTAGTAATAAAATATAAAAACAAATATAAAATATTACATAGCAATGTATATATATGATATTTACAATAATGTAAATAAAAAATAAATATTTTTTTAAGATAGTATTTGACACGCAACTTATACTACTGTATAAGTTGAATACAAAATATAGAAAATTACAAAATCTCCACACACAGATATTCATCTTCATATCTAGAGCATATCTAGACAAATTATAACACACATTTGTAAATTAAAAGCTTATTTTAATGCTATACTAAAAAACTGAATTTTATTGAATTATATAGCTAAAAGAGTTGGAGCTGTCAATTGAAAATCGCACTAATGAAATCGAAGGCACTTATTTGAATACACAATCCGATCAAGGTACTATGACAGAAGAGGCATCAGTCAACAATCGTTGTTGTAAAAATCAAACAGAGGGTGTACCAGGAGCTTTGTCATTACTAGATTTGCTTCGAGTGGTGAACGATAAATGGCGTCGCCATTTAAGGGTCGAAGAATCGGCTATGAAATCGGTTCGAGATTTGGAATTGCAAATTATTCAATTAAAGAGTAATGAACGCCAGAATGAATACGACTATGAGAAATTACAGAACGATTTGGTCGCTAGTGGTGCTCTGGTATCGATTTTGCAGAAGAAGATAGAAGATCAACGAGTTAGACTTGATTCGGTAATTTTCATCTCTTCAACAGTATTTATTTTAATTTTTCTCGTAATAGAGTTAAACTGAAATATTAAATTAATGTTTTTACATATTTATTAGATAAGTTATTTGGTAAACCTACTTTAGGTAGAGCTCGGTTAGAAGCATCTACTGGTAAACTTTACTCGAATCAATACAAAACATTGTTTAGAAAACTAAATTTTTAGTACTCGAGTTGATATCATTTTTAACATTTTTCTAAAGTAAAGTTGTTTATATTTTTGCTCATTTTTAAATACATATTTAAAAGTTGATAATGTTGAAACTAACGCACTTTTTTTAAAAGGATTTTGTATCAACATTAAAGTAATTAAGGACTTACCTTGCATAAGTCAAAGTTAAACAATAGAAACCGTTAAAACATGATGTATTAAACGATTCTGATAAACTCACAAAGAAAAGCCTCGAGGTGTGTCGTCCCGATTGCGATCAAAATACACACATTCGATTACACATATTTGATCAAATCGTTATTACAAAAATGCCACATTCTCCATATTTGCATAAATCTATTGCGGCTCATTGTTTTTGGGAAGATTGGGGTTTCTATATATACAAGAGTGGACCCCAGTAATCATATATATCGTCTTTACGGATTTGTCCCATCAGTATAATTAAACCTAGAAACATTTTCATTTCTTCCAATGTGACATCAACCCATTGCCCTGCACTATATTCTGTATGTTTGCTTACAACTTGAGAGCGATATCTATTTGTTTCTGTTACAAATAATTCAAATAAATCATTACCAAGAAACAACTGTACTATTTCCCATACATTTTCCTGATTTAGAGGTATCTTATTCACGCCGGAAATTCGATCATATGCTTCCAGCTAAGGTCTCATATCATTCTCGGACCAATCATTGTCAGTATTGACAGTAATGTCTTCAGCCGTGTCATAATGGGAACTATCGTCATCTTCCGATTCGCTATAAAGTATTGGACGATTATTTTGACGTGTGGGAGCAATGATACTTTCATTGTCACTAAATTCGTCATCACTTATCTGCGCATCGTTATCTTCAGAACAATCTGATAGTGAATCCATTAACAACTCACCATTTAAATTTTCATTTTTCCTTCCAGACATTTTTAACGGTTTTTTTTCCAATTATATATTGCGATTTATAGAAACAGTTTGTAGCAAATTTCGAACAACTTCAGATTAAATAACTAATAATAACAGAAAAAGAGGAAGTCAAAGTGGGAGATTTCCCCGTTCGGTCGTGCACCAACTTACTTTAAAGTGGGAAGATCTCCCCGTTCGATCAGTTAAGTGTTAATTTTAATTGCATATTTAGAAGCACCCGACTATTTTATACATTATTTTACAAGAAATTATTTTTTTTTTAAAAAAAGTTTTTTGTAATTTTTTAAATTATCTTGATACTAGCTACATATTATGGAAAATGAGCTTCAGAATATTAAACGACATTTTAAATAGTATCATTTACGCTCTATGTATTTCCAAGATCAATTTAGTACATAGGGTCGTATAAAGGTGTCATAAAAGTAAAATAATACATTTTGGTTCAGGTAAATACTGTATATAGATTATAAAACCTAAAAAAATGCTAAAAAACGATGTTTTTTTTAAATTTGTGCCAAATTGTTACTTATATCAAAAAAATGTATTTAAGTTTTTTTGTAAATCTTTATATTTTACATCTTTTTTATAGAAGTCATTTTTCAAAAAAAAGTGAATCGTTTTTGAGATAAAACGACTTATACGTTTTGCTAGAGTCCGCTTTCAATCCTCAGAACTCTGCCCCAAACAAATTAGAGTACGAATGATATATCACTTTTTAAACCCTAAGATATATGTATATTGATGGCAATTTGAACAAAAAATCTAAACTTCTTTTTGTGATTAAGTTGAAAAATTTATTTTAATAGTTATCTTTTTTTTAGTTTTTTTTAATCACACAAATTGTTAGTGAGCGTAGTTTTCTTCCACAAAAGTGACACTAACCGGAGTGATAAAAATTTATATATTCAAAAAAGTTTTGTGTAACTTCGTGTAAGTTTATCAGCAAATTTTTTAACCCGACTCTCCTTAAAGTATATTTACCAAAATGTCTTATGTATTTATATTAAAATATCGAGTATGGGGAATCGATGTACACAACTGAAAGAAGTTAAAGTCAATAATTGCTTACTTATAAGTATGGCGTTAAATAATTGTCGGTAAAGAGTGATAAAATACAACTATCAAAAATTGTAGATCTATATGATCTTTTTTTATCTTTTTTTCCGGAGATCAATTTTTCAGCTAAATCTTGGGATATCTTCTTAATATATTCGCTAACAAAAAAAACAGTACGCTATGTACAGTAGAACGTCGCTATTCGTACACAATTCGTTTTAGCAGGCAGTCGTATAGCGATTTGTATTAAGGGCAAATTATTTTTCGCATAAGATATAATGTAAATTGCATCAATCGGTTCCAAACACTTTATTTAACGTGATGAGTTGCACAGTGGAAGTAGGAAATATACAATTATATAATTCTTTAATACAATTTTTATTATTTAAACTTTACTTATATATTACAATTCTTCATCATTTTCTATATTAAAAACCTCAAATGATATTTTCATTGACTCTTTTTTCTGCCTTTTCGGTTCTTTATTCAAAAAGCTATCTAATGTTGATTGTTTTTGTCTATTTTTTAAATACTCCTAAAATGTTCTATCACATTGTCGTTAAATAAGTTAACGCTCCTATCCGCCACATCTGTGTTTGGATGCCATTTTTGGACAATGTGTTCTATATTTTCCCAATTGCGACAAAATTCTTTGACTTCCTTAGTTGGAATGTTTTCTTCTTCTTTTGATGACTTATTTTTAAACTGGTTAATACAACGAACAACGAAAAGTGGCTGGTGCGAAGTTGCACTCAGTGGCGCATGCTTGCACGCAGTCCGAATCGCGAAAAACGTACGAATGGTGATTTAAATTTTACTTGAATAAGTTGTACGAATAATGAGTTGTACGAGTAAAGAGGCGGACGAATAGTGGGGTTCCACTATATATATAAATTTTTAGGAATGAAAATTGGATCAAAAAACTTTTTTCTTTTTCTAATAGATACAAAAGGTACAGAATGAGCCGCTTTTAGCAGAAATTGAGGCTCTTCATGCAGAAATTGTTGACTTGAATAACGATTTGATCTCACGTGATAAAACCATAGCTAACTTAAACGAGAAAATAAACGTTGCCAATCGAAGAGTTCAAGAATTAACTCGACAACTAAAAACAGCCAGTAAGCAAACCGTGAACGCTTATTCGAAAGCCGTATCTCAAAAGAACATATCAAACTCTCCTACTGGTTCTGTGTCAGATATTCTAGGCCCTTTACGACATGCCGTAACTGCTCCAGTACCAGAAAGTTTTATAAGTGTTTTCGAAACGGGTACGAAAACGGTAAGTAGTCCAAACGTATCTGATTTAACTCAAGAAGCTGTGCGATGGCTGTCCAGAAGCGCTGATCGTTTGCAATCGGGTGCAGAACGTACCAGTAATAGTTATGGTAGTAGGATAGCCGATAGTTTAAAGAAACAAGTTGAGGAGTTGGAACAGGAACTTAAAACGCTTAAAGAACAGTTTTTGTTAAAGGAGGATCAATTGAAGGCGCAAATTAATGAGGCTGTGATAGATAAGGAGAACGCAATAGTAGAAGTTAAACGGATGGAGACTGAATTAAAAGCCGGCGCAGACAGAGTGGCTTTGCTAGAGCTGAATTTGAACGATCTAAATCAAAATAACGTACAATTGAAACTTAATAGTGGTAAGTTTTGCTAAATCTATATGAGAAATTTCGTAGAAAAGTCGTTTAACTGACTGTTAAAGTGATGCTAAATAATTTAATTTATTGTTATAATACGCGAAAATTAATTATAGAAATTTTCGAAACGTACCAGCTTATCACAGGGATGCAATAACGAAAAATATTTATTCGCTATAATTAATGCGTTAAAAAAGTCATAAAGAACGTTAGTAACGGTGAATCACTATTAGGATCGCGTTTAATATTTCGAACAGACAGGTTAATCGGGAAAAGTGCCTTATTTAATAAGCAGTCCTGGTACAATAGGTCCATGTTTTTTACTTGGCGTTTGCTTGTATTATTAAAATGAAATACGAATACAAGTTTTTTAGATTTAGTTCAAATAAGCATTAGCAAGGAAATCTCATCACGCCCGTCCTATAACGTCATGTTCTGCACACAGAACAAAAGCGCTAGGCGCGCTTGCAAACATATATAAAATGAGAACCGACGTTGACTTCGTTTAGCGGCCCCCTTACGGAATTGCAGTGTTTTTATTTCTCCGAAAGGGAAAAAAATCTTGGTACGAACTTGAATACTAAACATTTAGGTTTTCGTAAAAGTTTTGCATAAGTTTGAGTAAATTTACCAACAGATTTTGTTAACTGAACTCTACTTAAATCAGATATATCAAAACAACCTAAATATACTATCTGTTTTTTGCATTATTTTACAACATATTTTTCAGTAGCATGAGTGAAATACTGCAGATTTACAAAAAACATGTAAGGTTATTATATGAGTAAAATAATATTTTTTGTGTATAGAGAAAACCATTGATAATCTGACCAAAGAACTAACTTCGAAGGCATTAGAAGTAAATGCGTTGACTAGAGATCAGGAGGTGCTACAAGCAACCATTCAGAATAAAGATCGTATAATTTGTCAGCTAACTGAAGAATGTAAAAATATTCGATATGCTATGGAGATTATTCAGAAGAAGCTGATAAGCAGTCTATGTTTAGAGCCCGTGGATGACGACATGGCCAAATTAAATGATAAGGTTCACGAACAATTAGCTTATTCGCAAATGCTCGATGAAAGTATTTTGAACGCTATCGAATCCGAGAATCAGTCTCTGAGTAACAGTGATACAACTGATGCCTCAACTACTCCAAACTCTGACAATGTGAAAAAGCTTAAAGCTAAGCTGAAGCGCGAAAAGACTTTGAATGCCGAACTTATGATCACCAAGAGGAATCTTATGTCTAATTTGCGCTGTTTAAAACGAAAGTTAACCGAATTACAGAACCAGAAAGTCCAGGCACAACAAGAGAAGAATATTGAGGTTCGATCTGTAGAAATTCTAAAAGAAGAGATACAGAAGGCATCTCAGAGAATCAACGAATTAGAAGTGTCGCAAAGGAATAATTTCATGCCATCAATGAACCAACACCATGAAGTTGATTGTGTTAGAACTTTTGGTTCGCTTCTGAAGTTGACATCGTTCGAAGAAGAAGAGGTTGGTAATGATAGTTGGAGTTTGAAATTGAAATTGGATACTCTAAAGAAATACAATGATGATTGTCGGAAACAACTGGTTAAGAATCGTGAAAAGTATGAGGCACAGATTCAAGTGCTAGAAAAATCGCTGGAAGAGTTTCAAAGTTTAGCAGATGTTCAGAAGGAAAACTGTAAAAAGCACATGGAAACTTATCAAAAGACTCTTTACGAATTAGAAAATACGAAAATGTTACTTATGGAGGTGGATGATGAAAAGAAGAGCTTAGAGAAACGTTTAAATGATCTTGAGGTTAGTATTTAGCTTTTAGAACTTACAGAGTTGATTTTTTTAAGGAACTACATTCGTTTTAATAGTCTTGTAATTAAAAAAGATATATACTAGGGGTGAACAGCCTGTAGCTTGCGAGCCACGTTCAGTTTTTTTGAAAGATTATTTGTAACTCTTGATAAATGTACTCAAGCTTCCGTTTTGCTCTTGTGCAATTATATTTTAAAAAAATATCGTTCCATATATGTTTCAAAGTGTCTTAAAAATTACTGACAATAAATATGAAAGACTAAGGCAACATTGTAACAATCTTTTGTATTATCAAAAGAAGTGGAATAAATAAGTTCTGTAAAAAAAATAATAATATCTTTTAAATATGTATTTAATTACGGTTCGTGAAAATTTTAAATTTTGAAAAATGGCTCAGACTGTCAATGAGTTTAGTCACCCCTGATACATGCTATTCATGTGAAGCCTTATTGAAAGTCGAATAATGAAGCTTAGATGAAATGGTAGAGAAACACTTAAATATCTATATTGTTGAATTTGTACGTTTTATGAATAATTTCCTATATAAAGTATATAGAGACTAAGGTGTTTTAAAAGAAACCTTGGTAGCACTTTGTGATTTAAACATATTTTGGCACGTAACCAAGAATATTTTCCTGTTTTTATACATTGTAATAATGTAGTACACTCAAAGTGCTATTCACACGATTATTAAAAGACATATGTTTCCTTATTTTAATGGATGAACAATTTTCCTCAGAAATATATGAAGGATTGGCTTCTTTTAATAGAAAGTAAACGGTTGTTATTAAAATAAAAAAGGTATTGTGATTAAGACAGATAGTGGCAACTTTGTCATTATTAAATACGATTTACAATATTGATGTCAGTTCTGAAAATAATCTGAATATCTTGAGTGCTTGAAACTTCCTAAAATCTGCCAAAATGAAATCCGCATATCTATGCTGTAACTAGATAATTTTTTTTAATTTATTAGATGGAATTAGACCCGAATAAAGCACCATCAAACGAGCAAACGGATAAACGTATAAGAAAATTAAGTGATGAATTAAACCGCCAGACGACGGAAAATCGAAAACTGAACAACGTTGTTCGACAATTAACAGAAGAACGTTTTAAGTTGCAAAAACGAATATCCGACTTTGAATATTTGATTGAGGGTTGCAATATGGGCTCTGGAGACACACTTGTTACTATTTCGTACCTGTTTCAGTCGTTAAACAAATTGAAGCATTTTCAAAAAATGTTAACTTGGCAAAAGAAGTACCTGATCACATTGTTAGATCGTTACCGGTCGATTTCCATATTGGAATTCGACTACAAATGTGCCTTAAATTCAGCTGTTCGGAGAGTTAATCGTTTTAGGTAAATAATGAACTGAACATAATTAAAGTCTATAATTTTTATATAACTATCAAAGATCTTGATAAAGCATATTTATTTGTTTTTTATTTAATGTTTTCAATTATTTTGGAAATATATTTTTTGAAGCTAAAAGTAAAGCTTTTTATCAAATTTTCGTCTAATATTTTTTCTATATCATTGGTTTATTATGTAAAAAAATTAACCTTTTTTAGAATGTTTTTATTAGTTTTTTAACGTAATTATTTCAGAACGTATGGTTATGTAATAGTGGTTATATCACGGCTGAAAAAATTAGTGAAAATTGAAAGAGTTGTGTCCAGAGTACAACTGAATAGTGGCAGTGTTCGTTTGAATTGCTTCGACGACCGGTTTTTGCTCACGTTGCGTAGATGGCGTGAAAGCAATGAACAACTGGTACAGCGTACCAATGATGAACGACGCACACTTCAGGCTTTGAGCACTGCTCCTCTCCAAACGCCTCAATTACTTACACAATTCGTGAAACGTCTTGATGACATCAATGACCGTTTACAGACCACTGGACAATGCTGACGCTATGCTTTTAGATTGTTATATGATTTAAAGTTTAATCTACCTTGTGAGATTTTAGAAATCGGCTGACATCAAATTATAATTATAATAGGTTTTAACTTTTTAACTATATGTTGTTTTTTAAGGAATTCTACATTAGATTTTTAAACGGAATATTTAACGTAAAACAGTTAGTTTTTGATATATGTTCGGAAAACAATGAGTCTATTTTATGTTCAAATACTGTAAAGCTGACTTATTGTGGCGAGTTACTTTTAACCCTTAAACTATAAGCCAATATTTAGTGATTTGATAGAAAATCGACACATTCTATTGAGTTTTTCTTTTATTTACTGAATTGTTATGCAAAATTTAAGTTCATATTATAGAATAGCAAATAAGATAATCTGAAATAAAAAAGGGAAGTGTGTTTAGTTTTATCACCTATATTTCATTGACGAAGTTCCGCAAACACTCAATTAAAACTGTCCTTTAGCAGAACTTCAACATTTTTTTGTTCAATAAAAAAATTGAGTACATTTTAAGGCGTTTTCAAAAATTTACTCGAAGTAACACAGAGTTCAAAAACTATGTTCGTAAAATTACATTATGTTTAGAGAAAAATTACGTCGTAGCATACGTCACATAACTCTAACCGACCTTTCTAGCGAGCAGAGATTAAAGGTGCTTATATGCGCACATTATAACAGTTTCCAGTAGGTTACTTCCGGACAGATAATAGTTAGCTTTAAAGAAGAAAATTGCTGATGTAATAAATGTGACTCTGCTAAGGTTACTCCAAGTAAATTTCCGAAAAGGCCTTTAGAATCCCTGGTGTTAGCGGCCATCTTTAATTTAATATGGCGGACGTCAGACATGTTGTCCTGTTGATGTAACTGCAATCCCTACTCTTTCCCTATGTGCCGTTTCGAAGATATGCTTTAAAAGCCAGAAATGTTCCAAATTGAATATTAGCTAAAATCAGCCGTATCTGATAATGTTCCACTTTTCTCATTAGTATCTTAGGAAAAATTTTTTTAAATGGAGGGTCCACTCTTTTAACTTTCCTTTTTTAACCTAAAAATCCCCAACAAGTTTTAATCGCTTTTTGGTGCTCCTGCTTATCAGTTTCAAAACTTGTTATTCTACCTAAAAAGTATGGTCCCAAGAAATCGCTATATTGGAACGTGCTTTCCTATTGTTTACACTCAACCCCCATATTTCATCTCCAGGTGCAGAGCTGTCCAATTGGTGGCCCGCAGATCGTATACGATCTGTATAAGGCAAAACAATTACTGCTTCGTTAGCCAATAAGTCAGACTTCTTGAAAATTACACATTAATTTTAAGTCGTCAAGTTTGGTCTTAACCGCACTCAGAAAATCTGTAGCTATAACAGGTAAAAATTATATAATTTTATCAAAACGTTTTGCTATATTTTAGATATTCAAAAATTTTTCTAATTTAAAAATACCTTATAGTAACTGAAAAAAAGATTTCTAATTTTTCCATAAAAATCTGCTCTAACAACACATTAAATTTATTTGTTCTATTTCACTAAATATTTTTTTACGTGTAGTGTAATGTAGTAGTCTACATATTATTAAATAATATGCCATCAATATAATTGATATTTAAAAATCATCGCTTTTTATAATTGTTTTACGTTAAATACTCTGTAAATAAGTACAAAAAATGAAAAAATGAAAAAATGAAAAATAAATTATATTTTTGTTAATAATTCACAAATTTTGACATGTAATTAAAGACAAATATACTGTTTTTATTAACTTACCGAAAGTAGAACTTTTATTATTGCCCTCTTTACAAAATCAAATTTTAAAATACTTTTAAACCCTTTTAAATGCTTTAGAGCCAGAACTTCAAAAATGCAAACGCGGAAAATGTAATTTTCAAATTCATTGTTGCTATCATCTACGAATTTCTCGCAAATATTTAAAGGTATACAATTTGCTGCTACCGAAGGTGTAGATATGTTGCTCGATAAATGTATGATTCGAATCTAAATATTAAATTTTCAAAAAAAAAAAAAAAGTGGAAGAACTCGCACAATTTTAATTTTAGTCGCAACGTATTTAAGTAGAAATTTGAGTTTAATGATCAGTTTATACCTTATTCGTCCATGGTTTTCGTAAACACCTTATGTATATAGTCTGTAGAAATAATTTTTCACCCTTAATATTCAAGTTTGTGCGAAAAGCTTGACAATTTTATCGCATTTAAAAGAAAAATAAGCGCCATGCTCCCAATAATTTCCATGTGGAAACTTAATTGCGACTCCAATAAGTTTTTTTTCAAAAGACAGCCATATTAATAAAAATCGGTAATTTTCAAAAAAATTCTATTTACAAAAAATAATAATAATATAAAAAATTATATAATTGCTAAGGTTTTAGTTCCTTAATAAAAACTTAAACTAAATTTTACAACACTGATTAAAAATCATTAATAATAAATACATCGATTAAATTACAATATTGTCTTTCTTAAAAAAAAAACGAATTTTTTATGCCACCCGGATTTTTCCGAAATGTCAAATTGAGATTTTTCGAAAGCCTTTAAAAAAAATTCAAACAAAAAAACAATATTTTTACAAAATAAAAACAAAAAATCAAGAACAAAAGTAAACAAGTCAACACGTAATTTTAATACAGAAACAAGTAAAAAAAAAGATACAGTCGAAGTGCAATAAAAAATAATAATAAGTCACCACAGTTATATATTATTCGTAAAAAAATAATAATAATAAATTTAAAAAACTTTCGTTACCATTTTATTTTTTTGAAACAATGGGACAAAATTCTTGAAACTTGTGTTATAAAACATGTTTTTTTTTATTTTTTAAGTCGGTTACTTTATACAAAAAAATTTTAATTCTATGAAATTACATCCCCAAATTAACTTAAATTATCCCTAAATAGATTCTTATATGTGTGTGTAAAACGTCCCAACAAACCATACGAAAAAAAATCACGTGAGATTCCAAATAAATTCTATATAAAATTATTATCACTTAAGTTTAGAAATTTATTGGAATTATTGTTGAAAACAAATTTCAACCTGTAAATTTTTTTAAGAATATGGCAATTTTTACATGTTTGAAAATAAATAATTCACTATTTAAAAAATATAAAAGCCAAATTGAAGTATTATATAATTCATGTGAAAAAAATTGAGAAAAGTACTCTTTTTACATTTATATTGAATTTTTATTTCTTCAGTATTAAATGATTTGCTGGGGCTTTTCACCAAACAGAAAGACATCTTTAAATAGTTTTCATCCTCTTTTCATCACTGAGAAACTATCCTTTTATTTTTAAGTTTCTTTTTATTCTCCTAATTAACAAAGCGGAGTTAATGGATGAAATTAATAACATTTGAAGCAAAATACCGAATACAAATTCTTATCAACTGGTGTAAATGTGTTAATAAAACGTTTAAAGTAATATTTTTCTAACTTTTTTGTAGACCTTTAAGCACCTCACAAACGGAAAATTCGGATATTTTTTAAAAGTCAAAGGAACAATTTAAAAATATTGTATTTAGAAGTCTTTAAAAATCATGTTTTAAAAGTTATTATAATGCTTTTTAGTGTATCATTATGAACGCCTTTTTAACATCTAAAAAACGGCTTAGTGTTCAAAAATATTTTTTAACTGGTTTATTTTTTTGCTAGAGTTTCATTTTTTTATTTATACATCTTTACACAAATATTTAAAAAAAAGATTGAAAATAATCATATTAACGCAGAAAACACAGATATTTCGACAGATATAAGTCACGCGAAAAGCACCCTCTTTTAATAGGGGGTCAATGGTTGCCACTACAAAAAAAACTATGTTACTTTTAGCACAAAAAATCATAACGTTGCTGTTAATAAATAATATGCAACTTATGACGTCAAGTCTAAAAATAATCAAAGCATCTTGCAATATTCAAAATTTTTAGAACCTTTCAAAATGAAATCAACGTATCTATGTTTCCTGTAATATTCATAAAAATGTTATGGAATACAAACAATTGTCAAAAGTTTTTATTCCTCCATCAATTTTGCTCAATTTCACAAATTTTTTTGCAAAAATTGATAAATATGAGACCTTTTTTGGCAAGCAATCTGATTATCCTTGATTACGACTTTTTGTATTTTGGCGAACTTGATTACAGCTTTGGTTGTAACTTTTTGTAACCACCTTTCCTATTTGTGTTACAAAGAATGATAAAAACGTTTGTAACAGTATTTTTAAAGAATATTTTGAAGTGAGCAGAACACCAACTTTCTTGTTCTGTTTCTAAAATTCAAATATTAAAAAAAAAAAACAAAACTTGGCTGCAACCATATTTTGATGAAAATTGTTTGCAATCGGGGTTGTAACTTGTATTTAATCAAAAATTTAACCAAGTTGCTCGCCAAAAAGGGTCTATACTTTTTAGAAAAACTAAGAATTTGTTTACTCAAATTACCAACTTTTTCCAAATTTGCGTTTGTCGCTAGATGTCGCTAGAAAGAATTAAATAATAATCAATAGTCGCTCAATTTTATATACGTAACCTTATAAATGTGCTCATTTTGTGGCATCATATTTATCCTTTATGAATTAAAACAGTAATTTTATACTATTTTTAAGCAATCGAACAATTTGTAAAATTCGTTTATAGATAATGTTGCTAATGAGTGATCACTGATCGCTCGATTTTCAAACTTAAAAAAAACAGTACATGAAATTATAATGGTTAAAATTATGATAAAAAATTTTTAAAAAAATATATTTTACATTAAAAAATAAAAGTTTATTTTGTTTATTTAAAAACAAAAACTAGTATTTAACTTTGTACCGTGTCATAGGTAACGAAAGTGTAAAGAAATCATTTTTCACAAAAAGATGTTAAAAATTATCTATTCAATAAATAATATCTCAAATAATTGCTAATGGGATTAAATAGTAATCCCTGCTATCTGTTCTATTATGTTTGTTATGGGATATAAAAAAGACTCCACTCTTAAAATGAAAACCACAAGTACATTGTTCAATTTTTTTGATTATTGTTTAAGAAAAATACACTGAGCATATAGAGAACAAGGCACTAAATTTGTAAACTTTTGTCAAGTCTGTGAATTTTTGATATATCTAGCTACCTACAATAAACAGTTATACTTATTGTCACTATCAGCATTTGCTTTTTTTTTAAATTTATACTTGCAGTTTTAGCGTTTTAGTAGTGGAGTTAAAAAAAATTTTAAAACTAATACGCATGCGCAACTAAAGGAATACTTTTATTTTGATTACGGGCAACAGTTTAGCTAGGGTTTATTAAACAAACTGAAAATTGAAAAAATGAAATGTGCTTCAAAACTAGTTGCGTTAAACTAGTAACTGACTGTAGATGGATGAAGCATTTAGTAAGCGAAGCTGTCAAAAGTCAGGAATTTTAATAAGCGTCTTATCACTTAAATATTAACTCATTGAAATTCAATGTAACCCACAAGTTCGCGAATAATAGTCGTTTGCAGCCAAGAATGAATATGCCTAAATTAAAAGCGTATATGCCAAAATACATTTTAGTGGACCATAATTATTCGAATTACCTGAAAAAAATTTAAATACATTTATTTTGATGACCGAAATTTCAATTTGAAGGCGGGGCCACAAAAAAGAAAAATTCAAAGCAATTCGATTTTTTACAAAGTAAAAGTTGTTTGTTTTGAAAAAAGTCGAATTTGTGCTCTTTATTCTGCGTTATTCAAAGTCTTAACACGCTCGCTACTGACTACCTGGTCCGTGTATTTTGCGTGTAGCTCATGGTGCTCACTACAAGAACTCGTGATCGTGCGTATCAACATATAAGATACAACTTGTGGAAAAATATATGTGTATTTACTTCTAAATAATAAAACTTAAAACAAAAATAGCCAAGTGAAAACTTCATGTAATTTATGCTTAATAGCGAATAGGTTGATAACAAATTACTCAGATCAGCAAAGGAATTTTTTTTCTAATTTCCCTTCGTTTTTATGTTGGTACAAATATCAAAAAAAGTAGCAGTATCCTTTGACAGAACCTTCCACAATGTTGCTAAGAAAAATTCTTTTTATCAATTATTTTGAAGACACTGGTTGCAATTTATCGAAACAATTTCAATATTTTTTTAAATTGTTTCTTTTTATTATACAATTGTACCAACTTCTTAATTTAATAATAATAATAATAAATAACACCACCACCACCATAATACAAATTTGAAAATAAACGGAATAATGCTACAATTTTCTTAACTTTCTTTAAAGTTTACTTAAAAAGAAAAGGAAATATTTATAAAGAAATATTTTTGACGTCAACGCCGGTCATTCATAGAAAAAATACAGCACCATCAAGTTTTAAAGGGAAAAATAAGGGAACGCTTTGTTGATCTGGGTAATCTGTGTTGATAAAGTTCAACAATTTGATGCGCAAAAACAAAATGCAAACGAATTCGAATTTTTTATTCATTTTGACCAAATGTGAGTGAAATTTCTAATTAAATCGCTTTGAAATATTGTGGTCCGTCAAAAACGCGTTTAATCTGCGAGAATTGCATCAAACCTCTATTAAAATTTAGAAAACATACATTCGTAATATCCAAGAGAAACATGATGTACAAATATTTTTTTCGAATGCTCAGATTGGCTTATACGGCAGTAATTACCTTCCTAAAAAACTTCCAGTTTTGAAGATTTCTTTTAGTTAAAAACAACAAATTATGGGAGCACAATTATTTTTTCAATTTTCAGCTGCTTATTTTATACATATGTTAAGTAAAAAAATAAAAAAAACAAAAATGTAAAATCAGTCTTAATAAATTTTTTAAATTAAGTGGTGATGGGAAGCACTTGGTTTAATACGGTAAAAAAAGGCCGGTTTTGATTCAGATTAAAAAAAGGTAAAATAAACAGATGGGAGTGACCAGTAAAACGGCAGGATCCAAATGGTCGTGGTGATTAAAAAATGTTTTCATATTTTGAGTACAGGTTATGGGCGGAATTAATTTTACAAACTACAAATTAAGCTAAACTTAATTTTGTATGATTTGTGATACATATATTAAAAGACTTGGACGCGTGGTCATTTTAATAGTCACTTCTCATCTATCACAAAATTATTAAAAGGCTGTGTTAGAACAAGGTTGTGGTCACTGAGAAAATTTGGACTCGGATTAGAGATATTTATTGTACTTTACGGTAATGTCGACTTTTTCTAATTGGAAATTCGTTTCTAGGGTTGGCGGGCTGCTACACGCTTTTCAGGGCCGATGAAGAACGACGATAGAAGTCGTTGAGATCATCACTTATTTTAGCTTTTTCATCATTCAAACTCGCTCCGGGGTTACAAAACGGGTCAGTAGCTGAACCTGATTTTTCCACCGGTCCCATTAGATGCAACATGTTTAAAGACATCGAGAAGTCGGTGTAGAACGCATTCATAAATGGGTTGAAAAGAGATCCCGTTCCTAACTCTTCCCCGGAAGTAGCGGTAACAGATCGATTTATGGACATGTCAAAGTCACGGTCTTTGAAAGCCCCATGGCTAGAGCTGCTTGTGCTGTTATTGTTATTCGTTGTGCTATTGTTATTGTTGTTGTAAGGAATGAGATCAAGTCCAGGTGCGGCAATGCAGTCTTTTCTTAACTGCTCTAACTTTAAGCTCTTCCCGTACTTTCCTCTTACGTACATCAGTAAGGAGTTGTATGGGATACCGAAAACCCTCGATGCTTGACTAGTAGTCATTTTCTTATTCCACACATGTTGCAGTGCTTCCGTTAATTCGGCATTAGTCCAAGATCGTGGTGGACCTCCTCGTGGTGCCGAATGTTGACCTTTTGGTCTTCCTACTAAAATATCGTTAAAATAATAGTGCAGAAATTAAGAAATATATCTACTTTTCTTTTTATTAACCATGGGTGTTAAGTCTGTGCTATGCCTAATATCAGCCAAATCCAATATTGGATTTCGACAAGTGTCCATAATGGGCGGAAACATATTCACTGCTGAATCAAGACCAAAATCTAAGTATGAAGAATTTTTTGATTTGATTAATATTAGACACCACACTGAAAAAAATATAATTTTTTTAATAAAATAATTTATATATATAATGAAATTTTCTTATTTTTTAACCAATAAACTTTTTTATTAATACTACAACAAAATTTTATTATGTTATAGATTTTTTTATTAAATTTATAAAAACAATTATTAAAAAATGAAATTTAATGAAGCTGTTCATTAATATAATAAAAATTTTCATAGAGTATTAAAAGTTTTTTTACAATAAAATTTAATAAAAAATTTATTGGCTGAGAATTTAAAATGTTTTTTTTTCAGGAATAATTAAATTTTTATTAATATTTTCTAATACCACTAGAACAGATTAATTTAAAATCGAGTTAGTTCCATTTAAAAAATTTATTCGTTAACGTTATACACAAAAAATCGTTTTATAAAAATTAAATTTTTTTATTTACTAAAGACCATAATTCTAAGTTTATTGGACTTATATGAATAAGCTTACATCGAGAAATATATATTTGCAAAAAATTAATATTTTACTTTCTATAATTTTGTACAGTATGATAGAAATAACTTAATTCCCCGTAATCGCTAATAAACTTTAATGTCCCCTCATAGGAGACATCAAAGTGACAGGCTAGAATTACGACTTCCCATGAGAGGGGACAACGGAGTGCAACGGGTTAAAAATAAATAATAAACAATAATGAAAAGTGTATTAATTGAATAAAAAGTCAATAAAACATATAAATTAACAAAGCTCAAAAATTCGAAAAAAATTTTTTGCGAAAATCACCACCGCTCTTTCATAAATCATGACCAGAATAATTAAATTTAACAAATTATGTAGTTTTTGTTGAAAAATATGCGTTATAGGGTGATACAGAGGGTGAAAAGTGAAAAAAAACATTCAGCGATTGCAGCGCCGCAAGTGGCCAAACAAGGAAACTGTGCATATACTTGCATACAAAGTAATATATATAATAATAATAAATTTTAAATTCCGAAAAATCGAAAAAAAAGCAGTTTATTTCAAATTGCGCGCCAACAGTACCCCAAAGCAAAATGTTTTTGATAAATTTTTTGTAGAACATTTAATTCTACGTAATTTTTTAAAGGTTATTTTTCAAAATAACTGTTACCTTTAGCGCAACAATAACTTTTATGTTCTGTCATGTTCCACTTTCAACCCTTATATCTCATCCTCAAGTGAATTATAGCCAAAACGAACATGCGGTTTTTTATATAAGGATATATGTTAAAAATTAAAAGTATTTAAAAAAATCGGGATCTCACATCTCGGGTGCTTTCCTTGTTAGTTTAGATATTCTTATTTATTTAGACGTTAAAAATTTAAATTTGTTTTTCATTCACACAATTAAATAATTTTACATATGTAAAAAAAACAACAGAAAATTCATTAATAGTTTTAAAGCTACTTAGAATTTTATTTGAAAAGCGAAATTACCATAGATTACCCAGATTGGCAAAATTTTGCCTTATCTTTCTCTTTAAAACTTGTGAGACGCTACTCTATGGCTCCAGTAAATTACCGACGCTGCTCTTTAAAATAATTTTAATAAAAATGTTTTAATTTTTTTGTAGTCTTCGTCAAAGAGAAGTTAGTAAATACAAATGTTGGCAACATTGCGAAAAATTTTGTCATGAGATATCGCTACTTTCGTTTAAATTTATACCAACATAAAAACGAAAGGATTTTAGTAAAACTTCTCCCCATGCCGATCTGGGTAATCCGTGGAAATTACTGTTCTTCCTTCTAATAATCATGTTTGGTTTCCTATGGGCATGTTAAAAAATAACTATTTTGAAAGATTTCTTTTTTAAAACATTAATTAAAGAGATTGCTACCTTTATACTTTCAATCAGGGCTCCGAACCGGAACTGAACCGAAAACTGGAATTGAACGGTATTTTGGCCGGAGTGTAACCGGAACTGAACCGTTATTTTTTTTTCTTGAACCGGAACGAAACCAGAACAAAAAAATTGAACCGGTTCGGAGCCCTGCTTCCAATATTAGTTTATAATTTCATATGTCTTCTCACTCGAAATAAAGTTCTAACTAGTCCAACATAGAATGGTTAAGGCTAAGCAATTTGATTATTTCTGATTCATGTTACAAGAAAACAATTATTAACAAATGATGAGTTATACAAATATTAAACACTTTATTTAATTTATTTATATTTTATTTATTATTTATAAAGACGAAGGTAAATAAAACTATTCTCCACCCCCTATTCGCGTTTGTTAGGAAACGATACAAAAATGTTTTTGAGCTTGTATTTTCAAAAGTAAAAAGCTTATTAAATTTAAATTAATATCGCAGAAATTAAAAAAATGTCTTTAATTGTGATACAAAATTTCATACAGTTATTCTAAAAGGTTGCTAATTTGTAAGGAAAAAAGTTTTGATAACACAAAAAAGGGCGTTTTTTCATAAATTGGTCTCTTCAGTTTCATATTTAATGATTTTAATTAATAGCCATATTTTTCCTTTTCTCTCATCTAAAAACGAAGAAATAAAAAACACGATTGTAAGTAAACTAATCCCATTTCCTTCCCCAAATACGCCCCAGAGTTGTCTCTTAGGTTTCG